>JAVSBS010020395.1:0-16719 GCA_033124195.1 Coracias cyanogaster | reverse complement strand
CGTTTCCAGAAGAACAAAAGCTTCATGCCTTTGCTACACGGGACACCCTAGTTTGATCTAGGAGCTATCTTTCCCCTGGTCCCTGCAGAATTTCAAAGCCCCAGGTGAGGTGTGAGAGGACTAGGAGTCCCTCATTCCTTGCCACTGGGGCCAAGCTATGTAGTGAAGCACCCTCCAGAGGAGATCAAGTGAATCGTCAGTCTGCTTGCATGAAGCACTGAAAGAACATCTTTGAGGAGCATCTTTCTTTTATGCTTCCAGATTGAAGAGCCATTTTATTCCTATGAATTCCTCAATCCCAAACACAATCTTGACTTTCTAAATGCCAAAGAGCTAGATCCCACAAAGACTGTTGTGATTTTATGCCAATGGGTCTCTCTTGATGATGGACAAGCAAATATAAAACTCATCTTAATGTCAAATATTGGTACCACGTCTCCTTATGTAATCTTCTGCCTAATTTTAGTCTCCTCTGGAAACAGGCATTGCAGAGGCTCAGAAAGAGGATAGGGAATTGATATGCTTAAGGGTGGGAAACCCTTTTACTCTTAGCTTCAAAGCTTGAAAGAAAAACACAGAGAATAAAAGAGAGTCTTCAGAGTCTCTCTTCTGGCCTAAGGCAATGGAATAACCCTATAATAGGCTCCTTTTAAAAATTTTCCTTAGGCACCCTGGTAACGTTAATTACTTCGGTTCTGTCACAAGATCACATTAGGGATGTGTCATGTAGGATCCCACAATCATGACAATCAAGGCATGACTCCGAATGGCAACAGAAAACCACGTGAAGCCTGACAGAGTTAATTCAGCTTGTGTCACACCCGGACACAGCCAGATATAGAACATGCCGTGGCAAATTACAGCCATGAGGAGCTTTGGCAAAAATGCTACTTGACAATTGAGCTCTTTGTCTCAACAATCCCCCTAAAACTACTCAGCAAAGAGGAACAAGTTTGCTTTTTCATATTGGTACCAGGAGGATACCTACAAATCTCAGTGGCTGAGTGCTTTTAGGTCTCATTAGTCAGTAGTAGCTACTAAGGGCTAGGACACCCTGCTGATACAGTGAAATTACTGTGGTTTAAGAGGTATTCTACCAGGTGTAACAGACTGGTGTATGATCTGCTTAAATACCGATGCAAGCATGCTCCTGATTGAAGACATACACATAGGAACTGCTCTAGAACTGCCATTGATGGTCTTGTATTGCCACGCTGACAATTTGGGTCACCTGCTCCTGTTCCTGCCATGTCGGGCATAACATTTGGGATATCTGCTTCTCTTCCAGCGCTCGCTTTTCCTTCAGAGTTGCATACGCCCTTGAAACAAGAAGTATGTGGATGTTTGTGTGTGGGAGGGAGCAGGGAGGCATTGGGGATGAAGTGGGACACCTTCATGGAGTACTGTATGTTAAATAACAGACTGAGAGAGGGAGTGATGAGTCTCTCAAGGAAGCATAAACACTATGTACTCATTAGAAGACTCATTATAAATAAAGTACAGGGAAGGTGCTCTGAGAGCAAGCTTTTTCATTGGTATTTATTAGGACAAAGAGCTCCTTTAATAGGGCAACTGAAAAGCACTCTGCTGCAATCATTAATAGGCATTACCACTTTTACTGACTTCTTGGGAACAGTTTTGCCCTTCTCATTGCCTCTGCATTAAAGGGACAGGCTCTTTATTCCATATTTATTCCAAAAGTACAAACCAGGCCAAGACTGGGGGGAAGGAGTGCAAAACCCCAAGAACTTTTACATCTCAGCCCAAAGGCAAAGCTTTGCTGATGGAGTAAAACACAGCAGGCTGCTGATAGACTTGGATAGGCACTTCTGCCTGGATTGCTTCTATTTTGGGAGCTCCAACTGGGTACCTCAACCCACCAGAGGAAAAATATAGCAAAAAAGGGGAGTAGGAGAGAAAAAGAGGAGCTCACTGTCTGAGTTCCACTACGTATTTTATCACTTCTGCCAGGCTGGAGCAGAGTTGTCTAAGCGCTGTGCTTCTGGCTTTCAAACCACAAGGGCAGTTTTATTTTGTCACCTGAAAATGGTAGCTGTTTTCTCTGCCAGGTTAATATACCCTTCTTGAAGCTGTGGGGACTACCAGCCTGCTGGAACATAGCCGTGGTGAACAGGAAGGTTTGCTGTTTACACTTTTCAGGGCTTTTTCCCTTTCCACGGTGGAATTTTAAGGTATGAAAACATTTTTTTTTTTCTGAGACTTCTTTCTTGCTTGATAAATGTTCATGGAAGGCTGCGTACTGCAAACGTAAAGAGAAGTGAACTTTGTTATTTTCCTTTAAAAAACATACACACGTGACTTTGAAGCGGCTGGCTCTCCCATCTGCACTGTCATGTGCACGTAGCTGTCCTGCTGTTCAGAAGGAAATGAAACAGGTGAAATGTTTTTGCTGAAAGCCAGTGCCTATAACTGCAAATGTTGCATCCCCCAGAGAATATTGTCCCTGTAGAACTGCAGAGTCACCACAGCAAGGTGCAGTGGAGAGCTAGGCTTGGAGTAATCTGTCTCCTCTACCAGCTGGATTAATAGCATGGTGCTGATCCCAAGCTAACTTGGCTACATTGCTTCTGGGCCAGAAGCTCTTGCTTCCATGTCCAAAACCATGGAAGGGCATGGTCACACAACAGCCTATGCCCAGAGAGGTCTGTCAGGCACTGCCTGAAATCTGGCAGACAAGCACTGTACAGAACATGAGGTTTTGTGCATCACAGCATTTGGCCCTTCTTATTTCCCAACTTCTTTTCTCCCAAGGCAACCACATCAGCTACCAATTAAACCCTTGAGGAGACTTTCTCTGTAGTCTCAGTCTCTTGGTCTTCTGTGTTTCTGCTTCCTCTTTACTTGCTTTTTTCCCCCCCTCTAATTAATTTGTATGGTTCAACACTGCATGGTTCCCTCAGCCCCAGAGGTGTTGGGTGAGATCAACAGTCTGTCCTGCTCAGCACCTTGTTTCTGAAAGGAGCCAGAACTGAGTACTCCGAAGAGTTTAAGAACAGTGCAAAAATGTGGGTAGAAGTCATATACTTTGTCTTTTCCTGTAGCATGAGGCTTATTTTGGTGTTCATTTTGTCTATAGAGAAGCTTACTTAGAATGAAGAAAGTAATCTAGATGAATTCTCTGGCCCATTATTTCTCATTTTTCTTGCTGTCACACAAAATAAGTATCTCTTTCTGGGCTGTCTGTGCTATATATTTACTTAGGCAAAGTATTGACCATTCCGCTCCACAAATAACTTTCCTCAGCTGTCTGTAGTGAAGGTTAATGAGAAACTGTCAAAATCAGTATTAAGCTGTGAGTTTTGTCTTTGTGTGAAACCTGCAGCCTTTTAGGCAAAGGTTTTCTTTTAAATTCATGAACTTAAGCAAGTGTATAACGCTCTTCAGACAGGCTTAGTTCATTTGAAATCAGGCTTATATCAATTTAGATTAGACAGACAAAAATCAATGCAAGCTGTCTTCCGTGCCAGCCAATGTTAACTTGAACTAAGAGTGACCACACCGTGGTTTACACTAGTTTAATCATTGGTTTAAAAAAGAATTCACATTGAACTGCTGTGACCACCTTACAAAGAAAGGGCTTTGCTTTACCTCCAATCATGTTGCCTGCAGGCTTTAGCTGAAGCAAGATGACCAACGTTGAGCATGTCTTAGCTTTCTCCCTCTGCATGCATCTCTCTCAAGATGTTTCTGGTTTTTAGGGTAGAGACTCCAAGAGGTTTTAAGGAAAGGCACACCCAGGTGATACAACACAGCACCATGCAGCAGTACTTGCTCCAAGAAAGGTAGCTAAGGGACTCTATGGTGTGACATGCCTCCTGCAGCTATATGTGCAACCTAAGTAAACTGAGCTGTAGCTGACTGGAGTCTGCATGGCATCTCAGAGGTAGATGGCCTGAGGAAATGTGGATGAGCATTTAACCCCGTTCTTGCTGACCTCCCATTTTCTGTTGCTGACTGCTGGGCTCTGGGTAGGAACCACAGGACACCTGCTGCCATTCCCTGTAGCACAGGCTGAACACAGAGCCTCCTGGAGCAAGTGGAAAATCCCATCAGAGCTTTCTTCCTAACGCAGACAGACTTCTGGATGAGGTCTCTTTTTCCTCTGAATGGTGTAAAGAGGGCTGAGTGGTTATTTTACAAAATCTCTTTGAATTTTTATTTGCAGAGCAGATCTAAAAAGCAAAATATTAGATGTTTGCTTATTAATAAATTACATCTAAGTCCCCAAAATTTGCAGTCCTGGAGGAACCTGGGGAGCCTGATCCGTATCTAACATCCCATCTGCCTATGACGCTGTTACAAACAACCAAGATCCTCACCCCTCAAAGAAACCAAGAAGAAAAAAAAAACAACAAAAACCCCAACAACCTTGCTTATAGCAGGCCTGTGCTGAGTATTTAACTTCCTTGGAAATGAATCTGGACAACTTCCCAGATAACATATCTGTCCCTCTAATTCCTATCTCAAGGATGAAGTTGATCAGAGAAGAACTGTAGAGGACTGGTGAGTTATTCTCCATGTTTATCAGGGTAGCACCTGGAGGTGATCTGATCTTCCCGCCTCCTCAAAAAAATAAATCTGTCTTCCCTTGGCTAGCTTGCAAATCTGCACTGAAACCTTTCTGTGCCAAATATGTGCAGGTGTACAGTATGTGTGTTACTACTGAGCCATCTGCAGCCTCCCCTGCATGGCAGTTGTTTTACTTTGGAGTTCCTTTCCCGACCAAATGGGAGTCCGCAGAACAGTTTCAATAGCACAAATTAAGAAGCTAATGCTTTCTCACAGTGAGATCAGCTTTGCCTCAGCTCACGTTGCACGAACAGGAGATTTTTTTTTTTTCCCCTCATCCTGCTTGTCTCACTAAAGAAAATATATGATAAGGCAAAGGAAGTGATATTGTAGAGTCACCTTTATGCCCAGGGCATGTGTTGCACAGACAGTCCCAACGGAGGGAAACAAATACTAGCATTAATTTTCACCCGGAGTGGTTTTGGTCAGCTGGTCAAAGCACAATGGTCTGACAGCACTAAGGATGCTTCCACCCCCTCTCAGCAGAACCACCCCTGATCTCAAGATCACACCGAGCATCCCATCAGATGCAAAAGGCACCCCAGCTTCCCACCCTTCTCCCCAAAAGTACTGTCTTCTCCTCAAACTCGGCCATTGCCTATCTCTAGTCTTCTCAGATGATGGCATGTTCAGCATTACTGTGAGCAAACAATGCAGCCCCCACGTTTGTAAGAAGGCAGGCAGCAGTGTGTCCCTGAAACCAGGAATGTCACCATTTCCAGTTCTTGTTCCAGTTGGTGCCCTCCTGTTTTTCATAAACCTCAAGGAGCTGCCAGCCAACACGCTGAGCTGGTGAAATTGATGGCTGACTAGATGAACAAAAGTGCACTTTGGGGACCTCCCCATAGTCTGTCATTCACTAATGTTGTCCTCCCCTTGACTTCTGTGGGCTTCCCAGGGAGCCAGCTGTTCCCCACACGTGGGTCGGTAGCTATGTTGCGTTTGCGAGCATAGGCACAGCTGTGAGTGGTGAACCAGAAACAGGTAGAGAACTTGTCCTAGTGCCAGCAGGAGGTAGTACGGATTACGTGTGGCCTGGAGGCTTCCTGGAGCATCTAGACAATTCTGCCTGATGTGGCTTTGGATCTCCAAAGCTACCCCCAGCTGACCACAGGAGGCCTACAAATAACATGCTCTTTAAAAAAAACCCACAACTGACAAAACTTTCAGCCCTACTGAGCTGATCCGTTGTGTAACATTTTCAGAAATCTCTTCCCAAGAAAAGGCAAGTAGAAACTTTCATCTGTTTATAAACAGCTGCTCCTATTTCTTTAGCATTGCTATTTAAGCCAGCCTTGCTGGAGAAGTGCACTCTGTCTGTGCCCACACCTGTCCAGCTCCACAGAGAGAGGTGGAAATTGTGACTGGATGAACAAATTAGCATCTAATGGCTTCAAAAGGAGTGTTAGCTGAACAGAAGTCTGTTTCTGCTCCTCAAGATTTCAAGAGCTTGTTTTACTTGCATGTTTTCCATGCCCCTGTATGTTCTGTAGCAGGAGGGACAAAAGGATGAGTTAGACCATATTATTTGATAAAAAGGAAGAAGTTTGGGATGTGGAACACTGCGTATCAGGGGAAGAAACATGTCAGCTCAGACTTTTCTGGACTGAAGAATTCTGAAGTCAGAATGTTTAAAATTTAAAAGGGAGCCACACAGCAGAAGTGTGCTTTCTGAAAAAGTCTAAACCTGACCCCCCCAAAATTACTGACATCCTCCCATATTTGTGTCATGTAAATAATCTGGAAAGCATAGTATTTAATATAAGGGGTCAAGCTGTTTACATAAGGTTGACTTGCATTGAACCATATACTGCACTGGTAGAAATGCTACTTATGTTTGCTGAAACAATCCTCAGCCAGCACCTCTGGTGAGTGGCAGAATTGGGCCTTTGCTTCTCCCAGTGCCTACAAATGTACTGAGTGTCTGCATCTCTTAGAAAGCCACTGGCGTCTCCAATTCTGAAAAGGCACTTGAGGGTTCTTCACTTTTATTTTGCATTCTCTTCCCTTCTTTGCCTTTTCTCCCTCCTTTTTTTTTTTTCCTCCTTCCTTTTTTCCCCTCCCTGAGCTTCCTTTTGCATGTTAGTGCCAAAATAGGACAAGAAAAAGGAGAAAATTATCCCCAAACTGACGTTCAATTATTATGGAAAGTTTTTGTAAATTCATTTTGTAAGTTCTGGTGTGTGTTCCTTTTACTACAAAGATTTACTAATCCCTCTGGAATGAAAATGATTCAGAAAACGTCAGTTCAAAGTTATTTGGAGGAGTAATTAGCAACCTTAGCCAGCTCTTAGAAAAATCTGTTTAGGCCAAATCCTTTTGCACAAAACTTTCTAGTGACTTATTGTGTCTGCAGCTCAGACACAGCCTGACCTTGGATAGATATTCTATTCACCATTCGTCTCTGCAGGCAAGCAGCCATTAATCTCGTGCAAACATCAATATTTTTGTAAAATATAATCTCCCACCAGCACCACTTTATGACTCTGTGATTTACAAAGTCTTAAACTTAGTTAAAATGACCACATATGTTGTTTATGGCTTAATTCCATAGCTTTTTTTCTTGCAGCAATCAGGTGTTATTCACACAGAACTTCTCAACTGTCCTTGGCTCTGCCTTGAAAGCGAACACACCCTCTACGAGGCAGAGATGCGAGAGTAAACATTGGCAAGGGTCCGTTCTTCCCTGATCTGCTCCCTCTGTGCCTGGTCAAGGGGTTTATTTTAGCAAAGGTATTGTATTCCTTCCAATGAACCTGAACATTCTGCTGTCTCACTGACATCAATCTGGCAGATTCCGTGTGAATGATATCGGTGTCATTCCCACCTAGAGGAACTGTCTGTAAAAGTGAGCAGTGGCACCAGCTTCTGAACAGACTGAACACAATGGCTTGTCTTACATATAAAGCACTTTCCAACCTGACAGTTATCAAAGCGCTTTTCCTCCAGTGTCTAGCATGCATTTTGTTTTCATTTTTAAGTGAAGTCCGGTCAAAGCATTTATATGTATGCCTACTGCATAGGAAATTACCTATGAAAAGGATCCTTTGCTTCCAGCCTCCTCGGGTTTCATGGAAGCTGGTCTCAGTTGCACATACAGAAGGAACCAGACTGGGCTCAATAATTTCATCCTTACCCTGGAAGTTTCTTCTTTTTAAATTCTGAGTGCAGAAGATAGCCATTCCCTTTTTTCAGGGCTCCATTACTGAATTCTGCAAGAGGCAGGAACTGAGAGCTTAGCAACCTTTGGGAAGCCAAAGCATTACTTTAATGGAAGAAGTGATCAAATTAGCCAAAGAAACCTAACTATGACAGATGCCATCTCGACTGAGCAGTCTACAATTTACTACCACAGAAAGAGCACAGAGGAAGGTGAATACTGACAAAAGAGCATTCTTTTCCAAGCTAACTGCTTTTGAGATGAATGTCAGCTCCTTACCTTATAATGAGACATATCTATAAATCCTTTATGTGAGAGGTTAATAGGAGCTGGCAGTCTCTGACTCGTGCGGTTTGTTCAGTGCTACAAGGAAAGAACCACAGGCAGCACGTTGGCAGAAATGAGCCTAAAGTGCCAGGAGTCAAACCCGGTATCCCCCACAGTGATTAGATGGCACATTCGATATATCCTAGAGCAGGACGACTGACAGATAGCTATGAGGAGGTGGCGAGATCTTCTATATAGATATAGTAACCACTAGCTCTCTAGAACGGAGCTATCCCAATAGCTGCATACGTCTTTTAAGAACTCCTAGAAACCTACAGCCAAGCACAGTAATGAATTCAGGGGGTAGTTTAATGGAAATCTCAAGAAGGAATGTAATTAGATGAAGTCAATTAGGCTGCTTGGGGATTTCTAGCTGCTGTTGTTGCTATCTGGGAACCCTAATAGGACGATTAGGATTAACTGAAATCAGCCTGATTGATTAGGGCATATAAACCTACATATGCCAAATTCCAGGGGGACAGTGTGCTTGAGCTTGAATCCATCTGGAGCTATGAGTCAGGAGGATGAGTTTACTTTGCTGGCCTTGGAGAAAGCGACAGATCAAGAGGAGATACACACAATATAAGCAAAGCCAAGCTGTGACACAAAAAGGCTGCTAGGGAAGGGACTGATTTTATCTGTTATGGCACTGTGTGAAGGCCATCCAGTCTGAGGAAGCGAGACTAACACTAAACAGATATTTTTGTTTAAAAAAAAAAAAAATGTAATGTGTGCATAACAAAATACATCCACATCTTCTTTGTGCAGCTTTTTAGGCTCAAGTCCTCACTCAGTATGGCTGTGAAATTTCCCAGGACGTCAGCATCTTGTTATTACCGCAGTTCTGCTAGTCCCAGAGTCAAATCTGTAAATGTGAATTTAAAAGTGCATGAAAAAACTGTCAGTGAGTAAATCCTGATGCTTCTGTGTCATGGGGTCAAGCACACAAATGCTGATTTGCATACATTTAAAATCCAGTCTATGCTGTGCATGGGAACCCCACCTGCAACCTGTTTAGAGGACAACTGAGTTATCTCAGGTGTATCTGTTGTGGAAAAAGATCCTTACGGACACTGAAGAGTTTCAGGAATAAAGGCTGGGGCTGTGAGGGGGGAGTGGAGGGAAGGGTGAGGTGACAGACCAGCTCCCTGCTATTCAGAGAAGCTGCTCTAACGCAAGGTAAAGCAGTCCAAGCAGGAGCCTGAGGGATCTGATCCCAGTCATTACCACTCATGCGAGGGAGAGGATATGTCAAGGGTAGGGACCGTCTTGGGGGACCTGCAATATGGTAACTCACTTTCAGCTAAGTGGAGAACAACAGCTTTAGCTGTACAGTTTAATAACAGGCTAGGCCACTTTGTGCACCGGCAGGGCTGTTAATGCACAGTAGTCTGCCTTTCATTGTTAGGAGAGGAACCCCGCCGTTCCCATTTGACAGCCAGGAGTAAAATTATTTTGCCGCTAACATTTCTCTTTGGCATGAGACAGTGGGGTTGCGGATTGCACTCATCCTGCCTGCAACCCCCCTGCACCTGCAGCTCCCGCCTCACAACGCTGGAAGGTTCCCATGGGCTTGGAAGCAAGGGATTTTTGCTTTCCTCCCGTGGCTCCCGTGCTATTCAGCTCTATTTGGGTGGCACACCCGCCTGTGTACCATGGCTGCCAGCTGTGGAGTGCTGTGCAGCATCCTGGAGTTCCTCCAATGGTATTTTGAACAATTAGTAACCAGCCCGGCATGATCATAGCCTAATGAATTACTGAACTGTTTTCTTCTGGTTGAATACTGGGCTAAATCCTGAAAGAAAGTGGACACCTGCAGATTGTATTGGCCAAGACCTGTCACTGAGAATTTGCCTGAGTTAGGACCACAGGACTTGCCTTAATCCTTCCCAAATATGTCCTGTGTTGACCTTAATATTGTTAATTTCTCTTGCCATTTAAGAAAGCATGGTTCACACAAGCATCACAAAATCAAAGAAAGAGAGGCCCTATCATAGCATCAAATGCCACAATCATGAAATGGCACTTTCCTTAGTTACCTGTTGACCTGTGAAAGCATTTTTCTGCCATTAACTGGGCTTTATTAAGAAATGATGGGGAGTAGAGGATTTTTCCCAGTACTGCCACCTTGCCCATATTATTAATTATCCAGCTCATGTAGTTACAAAGCCAGTGTAAATCTTCCAAGACAAAAGCCATTATCAAAAATAGATTACTCAGAGACAAATGCCTGAATTTATCAATTTTTTTTTGCATCACTTGCTCTATTTTGCAACATCTTTATAAATACATTAATTTGAATGGTTACAAAAATGTTATTAAAAATAATTTAAATCAAAGCACTTGCTTCACTGAAAAATATTGTATAATATTTTCAATAACAATCTTAACTTAAAATTCAGTTAAAATTATGAAAAGAATTCTTTGAATTCTGCTTAGTATAAATAATTTTGCTATTTCCCCCCCCTCTGAACAAGTCAAGGATCTTTCTTCCCTTTCATAAATGTTTTGTATCTATAGGTCTGATTTTGTGGTGGGTGTAATCATATGGGTAATTCTTTCAGTGAAATAGAATCACCTCTGACAGCAGATACTAGTGTGTTTTCTCTTCTATACCAAACCTGTTAAAAATAACTGGGGCGTCTTCTAACAGAGATGTTCTTCTTTGTGCTGATATTTTTTGTGTGTGTGTGTACTAAGATCCTTTTCATAATTTATTTTTCCTTAAATTTTTTTATTGCACCTGGTTTGCAGGAAGATTTCATCTCTATCAGAAATGGTTAGACTGTTTGGTTTTTATTCTAGTTAAAAAAACTAAAATCACCATAATTCATGTAGTTAGTGTCAATTTTTCTTCACAAAGAATTCCAGTACCTAGACAATTCTGGATACACAAGAGATACTGCAGCCAGCACTTGCTTCTGTCGCTAGACCATTTCACAGCTTATTTCATTTGCTGTAAGTTTTCACAAGATTCGATTCAAAGTCTGTGAGACTTGGGGGAAAAATACGAAATTGTTTTTAACAGGGTGGTATTTGACCAAACAGGAGGGAGGAGGAGGAGGGGGAATGTGAAAGTCAAAAGTGTAACGGAGCCTGGAAATTCTTGAACAGATGTAGCAGGTGTAAACATGTTTCCTTATTTTAGTTCCTGGATTTAACATCCTCCTACAAGACTTCCATGTGCTCAGAAAAAAGGTTATATGTGCAGATGGTAAACTGTTAAAATGCCCAGAAGGTTCAAACTCATCTGTGCTTGTGAAGACAGGGAGAATTTCCCATCGTCTGACTCACAGGTGTTTGGAGCACTCTGAGTTAGAGGCAGGTTCAGCGGTGCCGCTTTGCTTGAGCAGATGCCTTAGGTCGTGCGCTGGAAACACGCAGGCTCTTTTTCTCGTGATGTCCAAGCGGCTAAGAACATTAGGAAAGCTCCCTGGAGCAAGGAGGTGGGGAGAGACTTTTTGGCATGTGGTCCACACAGTCATTACAAATTGAGGCTCTGGGCTGTTGCTGTCCCTGGGCTGCTGCTCTCTCTTCCTGACACATTGCGCTGCCTCGGGTCACTGCCTCGCTGCTTGCCTGCCCACTGTAGTTTTGATCATACATTCCCTTTTGGCACAGGATGATTATTTTCTGCATTCTGCTAGGTCCTCTTCCCGTTTGTCCCTATTAGTCCATGGCCAGCACAGAAGCGAAAAGAAGCAGGTGTCTTAAACGCTTGGCTGACATGCTGGAATGGGGACGCACCGGGGACAGCTCTGACTGTGCAAGTACCGCTCACAGCACGCTCTGAGCAGCTTCGCTCAGTGCCAACAAGCAGCGAGAAAACACGGGGCTTGCTTCTCAAAGCCTTGCTCGTTATTAATAATAAACGTACCTGTCAGGCCTTGCGTGGAGGGAGGTATGATGATACCACCACCAGGTGGGCAAAGGATGGGCACTGCCTCCACAGGTTTGCCCTCAAGCTAGGACTGCCCTGCGGACTCTGCTCAGGCCACCACACTTGCCTCCATGTCAGATGTCCATCCCCATGATGGGATGACTAGACCTTGTGACTCCGTGTCTTCGGCCAGATCATCGGCTAGGGTCCATCAGCTATGTCAGCTGAACAGCTGGCATCACACATGCTGGCTGGCCTTCAGCAGCATCCCTCAAAATATGCCGCAGGGTCAAAAAGAGTCTGCCAGCACCTCCCTGAGGAGCAGCTGGCTCAATCCAAACCTAGGCGAGATGTAAGATGTACTGAGGGAAAGAGAAGAAATAGTCAAGATACCCTCTGGTCTTGCCAGTGTCTTAAGTAGGTATCAAATCCATCTGCTGGGCTCACAATAGGAAGGAGATGAACAGCAAGGTGGCAAACTTGTGGGTGACATGACATTATTTCTGGTGGGAAAAACATGACAAAAACACCATCTCATGATACTGAGTAATCAGGTGATAAAATGAGAAGGAAATGCAGCACAGATCTGTGTATTGTAATGCCAGTGGGCAAAGCAAACAACTTCACGTACAGAGCTGAGGGTGCTGGACTAGCTGGAGAATAAATCCTTGAAGTGCTGTGAAATCTAGATGTATTTATGAAAATGCCAGATCCATCTTCAGCAGTGCTAAAAAAAGTAAATCAAAGTTTAGGATTTAGTACAGAAGGAACAAAACTGCTACGTCCTGGTATAAATATGTCTGATGTGCCTGCACCCTGAACTTGTGTCGTTCAAGCACATTAGCTCAAAGATGGTAATGCTGGAGCCAGAGGTGGGTCCAGGCTGTGGGATGGCTTCTGTTTTAGAATTTCAAAATAGATTAGGATTATCTGTCTGGAAAAGGAAAATGTGAGAGGGATATGACAGAAGTCTATAAAACCATGAATGGCACCAAGAATGCAAATGGAGAATGATTGTAATTGACTCTCATACCACAAGAACTAGGAGCATCAGATGAAATTATTAGGTGGCCTGTTCAAAACAAACAAAATAAGGCTCTTCTTTACACCCTGCTTTGCTGGAGCGTACCACTAATTGTCACAGGATGCTGCAATGTCAAAAATTGATATGGGTTCAAAAGGCAATTACACAAATTCATGGAAGCAAAAATCCATCAAGGGTTATTAAATTTAAAGATACCACATCTGTCTCAGGGAAGTCCCTGAGCCACAGCTTGCTGGAGTTTGGGACAGCATGCCAGGGAACTATCACTGTGTGCTTACCCCTCTCTTATGCTGTTCCCCAGGCATCAGCTGTTGTTTATGTTTGAAACAGGCTATTGGGCTGGATGGACTTGTCTCAACCAGCATGGCTGTTCTTCTGTTTGGATGCCAGGAAATTAATTTTTCCAAATCCAGTCTGTCGGAAATGATGCCCTTTCTTTCATACAAGGACTTGGGTAGGATGATTCATGAATTTGTTCTCTCTTGATTATTGTAATCACCTGTAATGGGATTTGAAGGCTGAGGCAACACAGACATCACTCTGAGCAGAACGCAGTACTTCATGTCCAAAGCATGAGAAAAATCAGGGGTATACTTTTCACTGGCTTTTAGGCTGTCACACATGCTAATTCCAGACCTAGTGATCAGGCTTCAAGGCCTGAGTAGAGAGGACTTCACTGGTAACTGGAAATTCACCTATCAGAAATCTTTGAGGCACGCTTTGAGGTCCTGCTTTTGTGCAACCGGAGCAAACTGCAAAGGCTTAGGACAGTTTAAACCCTCATGATCAGCCCATATCAGACAACGAAATATTTTCATCTTTATTTATTTATAACGTAGATATATTCTAAGATGAAGCCGACATTTTAAGCTTTTCCTCACCCACCAATGTGTCTGTGACTGACTCCAATGGCCAGCAGCTTCCTGACACTCTTTAAACAACGGATCGCAGACACCCTTTTCTGCACACGTCCTTTGCATCATGTTTGCTGAGGTGAAGCTGGAGAGCAGAGGGACACTCCCAATGCTTGACGAGCCACCATGGTGCACGCACCAGAAGACCGGCCTTTTCTGCTCAGAGAAAAGGCCGCAGAGCCCCAGTCCTGCACTTCACGAGTGCACAAAGCTCACACATCTAAATTTGCCAACAGGAGGAGTGCATTAATTGGCTTTTCAGGGGAAATCGTGTTCAAGCTGATGAGTGCCATAGAATCATAGATCTTGGAAAAGACGTCCAAGATCATCAAGTCCAACCTTAATCCCAACATCTCCCTTACCCCTAGACCATGTCCCAAAGCACCACATCTACTCATTTTTTAAACACCTCCAGGGATGGTGACTCCACCACTTCCCTGGACGGCCTGTTCCAGTGCCTAACCACTCTCTCAGTAAAGAATCTTTCCTAATATCCAGTCTAAACCTCCCCTGCTGCAACTTGAGCCCATTTCCTCTGGTATTATCGCTTGTTACTTGGGAGAAAAGACCAACACCCACCTCTCTACAATCTCCTTTCAGGTAGTTGTAGAGAGCAGTAAGGTCTACCCCTCAGCCTCCTCTTCTCCAGACTAAACAATCCCAGTTCCCTCAGCTGTTCCTCCTAAGACATGTTCTCCAGACCTCTCACCAGCTTCATTACCCTTCTCTGGACCTGCTCCAGCACCTCAATGTCTTATACTGCAGCATCCAAAACTGAACAGAGTACTTGAGCTGCAGCCTCACCAGGCAGGATATGGGTCAGGATACGGCTGTGGCAAAAAGTCATTAAAAAAAAATCCATGTGGACCTCTCAGTCAGTGGCAGGGGAGAAAAAATATAATGTATTGGTTGTGAAATATTGTAAGTCTGAATCAGGTGGAGTCCCTTCTGGCACTCCTCATAAGACATATTCTCCAGACCTCTCACCAGCTTCGTGGCCCTTCTGGTAGCTATCGTTTGAGGTAGCTAGTGGTATTCCACAGCCTTCTGGCTTTTAAAGGGGGACATCCATGCAATGATTACTCATGAATATAATAATAATCATTATTATTATTACTATTATAGCAGATGCCAGGAGTGACCGTTATTACTACAGATGCCAGGAGCAACCACCCGGGCTTGAAAGCGCAGCCAAACAGGCTCGATGGCCGTGGCCCTGCGCCTCACCGCTTGCCCCCGCCGGCCACCCTGCCTTCCCAGTGGGCACCAAGCCGCCATCCGCGGCCCGCCCTGAAGACCAGCACCGGTGTAGCTCGTTCATTTACCGCCCGGGGCCTGTAGGGCCGGCCTGAGCCCAAACCCTCCCCGACCGGCGCCGCCGCCGCCCGCGCCCCGCCGCCCCTAGGGGGAGCCCGGCGGCCGTTGGCCGCGCCAGCGGGGCCTGGGGATGGGGGCGGCGTGGGCGCCATTAGCGCGGCCCCGGGAGCGGCGGCGGAGGTGGAGTGCAGGGCAGCGCGCCTCCCTCCCTGCTCCGGAAGGCGGGAGAGCTGCGGAGAATGCGGCCTCCCTGCCAGATGTGGGTCCTGGGCGGCGTACGCGCCGTAGCTGGTTTCACTTGGGGTTTTTGCGGTCATCTCGTGTGTGTTGAGGAGCTGCTTGTGGTCTAGGGGAGGAGGGGGTGACACGAGGGAACCTGCAGAACGCTTCTGTGCAGTGTTTGGAGGTGATGGGGGTTGTTCTCCCCGCACACACACCCCTCCACGCCACCAGAAAGAGGTTACAGGCTCGAGCGCTTTGTGTCTTTGTGCTGGGGTAAATAGAATCATAGAATCACAGTATGTATTGGGTTGTAAGGGACTTCTAAAGGCCATCTAGTCCAACCCCCTACAATAAGCAGGTTGCTCAGGGCCCCATCCAGCCTGACTTTGAATGTCTCCAGGGATGGGGCCTCCACCACCTCTCTGGGCAACCTGTTTCAGTGATCAGCCACCCTTGTATTAAAGAACTTTTTCCTAATGTCTAACCTAAATCTACCCTTTTCTAGCTTAAAACCCTTACTCCTTGTCCTGTCGCTGCAAACCCTTGAGAACAGATTGTCCCCTGACTTCTTACAGACCCCTTTCAGGTATTGGAAGGTGGCTATAAGGTCAAACAACTCCAACTCTCTCAGCCTGCCCTCATAGGAGAGGTGCTCCAGAATAGTAAATGAGTAGCTGAATTGTGTGGTAGAAGTACAAATAAAGAACAAGTATTACAAGATGGTTTTGCTCAGGTAGCTGGGTTAGGGCATGGGCACCTATTTTACCACAGGGGAAGCTGGAGTGGGGGCAATTTTTCCAAGGTCATGGAGGGAGGACTGGCAGAGCCTTGCCAGGAGCCAGCTCTTGTCTGATCCTACATCCCTGGGGCTCAAGGGTGAGCTTTGCTGTCATGAACATATTGCCTGTGGGGTTTCTTGTGGGTAGGGCCTGGGTGGGCACTGCCAGCAGCTCCGAGGCCATATAGCCAAGCACAACCCTGAGACAGCAAAGACAAGTGATTTAGAAGAGAGTTTATTGAAGCAGCTGTACTGGTGGGTATAAAATTGTAGTGTGTGTATTTTGCACACATGTGTGTGTGCTTCTACTACCTGATAACCTGTCATTTTCTCCAGAATAGTTGGCGTGTCGGAATGTCTATCAAATGGGGGGATGATTGACAGGAGGAGTTCTGGAGGTAGAGGACTGACTGGCAGCAGAATCAGGTATCTGCTCATTAGAGGACATAAACACATGCAGTCACAGAATGTAGGTTTGCATGCACG
>JAVSBS010020394.1:44201-57109 GCA_033124195.1 Coracias cyanogaster | reverse complement strand
TGGTGCATTTTGTTACTCCTTCCCAGGTGCAGGACTCTGCACTTATTCTTGTTGAACCTCATGAGGTTCCTCTTTGCGCAGCTCTCCAGTCTGTCCAAATCCTGCTGAAGGGCCACACAGCCTTCAGGTGTATCAGCCAAACCTCCCAGTTTCATATCATCAGCACACTTGCTGAGAAGACACTCTGTCCCTCCATCAATGGATTGATTACCCGTCTTTGGGCTCTACTGTGTAGCCAGTTCTTAATCCATCTTACTGTTCTTCTACCTCACACTTCCTGAGCTTGCTCACGAGGATGTTAAGGGAATCTGTGGTTCTTGAGAACTACGCCGCTCTCCATCATATTTGAAAAGTCATGGCCGTCTGGTGAAGTTCCCACTGACTGGAAAAGGGGAAAAGCAACCCCCATCTTCAAAAGTGGAAAAAAGGAAGATGTGCGCAACTACAGGCCAGCCATTCTCACTTCCGTGCTTCCTCCTGAAGGCTCTGCTAAGGCATGTGGAAAATGAGTGGTCAGTAGGGCAGAGTCTAATTTGAGGCCTGTGGCATCTTCCAGGGGTCACTACTGCATCCAGTCCTATTCAATATATTCATTAACAACCTGGATGAAGGGACCTAGTATACCCTCAGCAAGTTTGCTAATGATACGAGATTGGGAGGAGTAGCTGACATGCCAGAAGGCTGTGCTGCCATTCACCAAGACCTGGACAGGCTGAAAAGTTGGGCAGGGAGAAACCTAATGAAAGTTAATTAAGAGCAAGTGTAGAGTACTGCATCTGGGAAAAAACAGCCCCATGTATTGGTACAGGTTTGGGGCTGACCCGTTAGAGAGCAGCTCTGGGGAAAAGGCTGGGAGTCCTAGTGGACAGCAGGCTGACCATGAGCCAATAATGCACATACACGATCAGCGGTATCCTGGGATACACTAAGAAGAGTGTTGCCAGCAGGTCGAGGAAGGTTACCCTTCCCCTCTACTTGGTGCTGGTGAGGCCTCATCTGGAGTACTGTGTCCAGTCCTGGGCCCCCCAGTTCAAGAAAGACATGGAGCTACTGGAAAGAGTCCAGCGCAGGGTCACTAGGATGATTAACGGATTGAAGCATCTACCATACAAGGAAAGGCTGAGGGAGCTGGGGCTATTTAGCTTGGGGAAGAGGAAGCTGAGGGGGGATCTGATAAATGCTTATCAATATCTAAAGGGTTGGTGTCAGGACAATGGGGCCAGACTCTTCTCAGTGCTGTCCAGTGATAGGACAAGGGGCAATGCCCATGAACGGGTAAATAGGAGGTTCAACCTAAATGTAAGGACACATCTCTTTACTGTGAGGTTAACAGAGCACTGGAACAGGCTGCCCAGAGAGGTTGTGGAATCTCTGACTCTGGAGACATTTAAAACCCATCTGGGTGTGTTCCTGTGTGATGTACTCCAGGATCCTGCTCTAGCATGGGGGTTAGACTTCAGAGGTCCCTTCCAACCCCCACCACTCTGTGATTCTGTGAGGTGTTTGGTGGCAATCAACATGGCTTCACCAAGGGCAAATTGTGCCTGACAAACTTGGTGGCCTTTTGTGATGGAGTTACAGCACTGGTAGATAAGAGAAGAGAAACTGACATCATCTACCTGGACTTGTGCAAAGTGTTTGATACGATATGGCATCCTGGTCTCTAAATGGGAAGATATGGTTTTGATGGATGAACCATTCAGTGGATAAAGAATTGGCTGGATGGTTGCACTCAAAGAGTTGTGACGAACAGCTCAATGTCCAAGCAGAGACCAGTGATGAGCGGTGTTCTGCAGGGACTGGTACTGGGACCAGTGCTATTTAACATCTTTGTTGGTGATAAGGACAGTGGAATAGAGAGCGCCCTCAGCAAGTTTGCAGATAACACCAAGCTTTGTGGTAAGGTCGATACACTGGAGGAAAGAGATGCAATCCAGAGGGACCTGGACCAGGCTTGAGAGGTGGGCCCATGCAATGCGCCAGCAATGCGTGAGTAGAGCCCAGAAAGCCAACTGTATCCTGGGCTGCATCAAAAAGTATAGTCAGCAGGTGAAGGGAGATGATCCTCCCCCTCTACTCCACTCTGGACTCCACCTGGTGTACTGCATCCAGCTGTGGAGCCTCCAATACAAGATGGACATAGACCTGTTGGAGTGGGTCCAGAGGAGGGCCACAAAGATGAGGAAGAAGAGGGCTGGAACACCTCTCCTATGACGGCAGGCTGATAGAGTTGGGGTTGTTCAGCCTGGATAAGACTCTGGGAGACCTCATTGTGGCCCACAGGAAAGCTGGGTTGGGGCGGGGGGGTTGTGGATGCCCCAAGAGAGCAAGAGTGGGTGGGATGGGGATTTAAGCAAGCTGGCGTAGTGGGTGGTGTCCCTGCTTGTGGTAGGGAGGTTGGAACTACGTGACCTTTAAGGTCCCTTCCAACCCAAGCCATTCTATGATAAAGTGATAGTCAATACTGTATGACATCATGCTCAGCAGTAAGAAGAGCTCTGGGAAAGGAGGAATAAGGGGGGCCATTTGGCCTTAATGGTGTTTGGTTTTCCAAGTAACAGTTACACATGACGAAGTCTTGGTTTCCTGGAAATGACTAAGCATCTGCCTATCAATAGTGAAGGAATTCCTTATTTTGCTTTGCTTGTGCATAGAGCTTTTGCCTTGCTACTAAACTGTGTTTCTCTCAACCCATGAATTTTTTCCACTTTTACCCTTCTGATTCTCTCCCCTGTTGCACCAAGGGGGAATGAGCAAACATGTTCGGGGCTGAGCTGCCTAACCAGGGTCAACCCAAAACACATGGGATAAACTTCTAGGATTAAGTCAGTAAAATAAAATTCAGTTTATACTTAAAATACTAAATTTGTTTTCTCTGTCTCTATAAGATACACTTGAGCTAAAATAGCAGAAATTATTTAAAAATCCAGGTTTGTAAAAGTTAAATATATTTTTACTAGCATTCGAGAACTCTACAATGGAAATAGATTTTTGTGCCTAAAAATTAGTTCCAGCCAAAACATTCTTTTGTTTCATATTATCTCTCAGATCAAATAGGAATATAACTTGTTAGGAACCAAAGTCTAACAAGTATTATTTTATAAATAAAAATCATTACATAATTAATGTAAAAAAATTACTATTTAACTTAAGAACAGGAAACACCACACTCATACTTACATTGAAAGAATTGGAGCTACACTGTCCAATGAGGCTATCAAGATTCCTATTTCACAAATACCAGCAGTAAGGAGCAGAGCCCATGTTGGTTCTCCATTTGCTTTTCCATGACCAAATACCTAGTTCAATTTGAGTAAACAGTAAGATTAGTGAAAGCTGTTCTTTATACAGTTACAAAATATGGTGCAGATCTCGAACTGGAACCAAAGACAGTCATTAGTTCAAAAGGAAACTGGAGATATCTATACTACAAAAAGCCACAAAGTTGCAAAACCACACATTGCAAATATGAAAAACGTTTACTAAAATAATCAATGACTACATAAAAGTAGTATGGCAGCTGCTGTTGAAATAATCTTAAGTAACTTAAAATCTACATGTATCAGATTTATATGTAGTCTATAAAAAGCAAATATAGTTGAGGGCAGTATTTTTTGTAAGAAATACGCAACAATTCCATACTTATGACCGTAAATATTGATCTTTAAAGAGGATTTAGGTAACTCTATGATCCTGCACAGAACCCTACCAAAAAAATAATTTCGCATGTGGTAATTTCTTTTGGGGAGAACTCTATTTAAGTCATACTGGTGAGAGATGGCAAAACACGTCTCCTGAAGTTCCAGCCGTCTTTATTCTCCTCCATACTTATAAAGACTAAACCCTAATTCCCATTTTCCATAATGGCTTACTTTCCAAACATCTAGTTCTTCATCTCACTCATTCTCCATACAGTCTTCTTGCCTCATCTTCCTGTCATCCGTCATTCTTCCTTTTATTATATTAAATTGCCATTTTTCCATGCATGTTAAGACTTTTGGTTTTTTGTTCTTTTGGCTTTTTTTCTTAAAAATGTTCTACACTTGCCCCTATATTAATCTACTTGCATTCATTTACTTGATTGTCCATGCAGCACCTATATCACTCCAAAAGTGCAAGTACTTTTCAAGTTCCAAATCTCTCTTCAAACGTCCTGCTTCTGCTCCCTTTCCCTCGCTTCCCAAACCTTCCTTCCAATTCTTCATTCCTTTCGAATTTAACCCTGATAAGACAGAATCATACTGTCACCCCCTTATCAAGTACTGAATTTTCAAATCAGAAGTGAAATATTTCATTTGCCTCTCTCAATACAACCCAGTATATGCAATTTATTGCATTACAACCCCTTCCAACTCACAAGTCAAATTCCATCATGATTCTGTGCCTCCACACCAGCATACTTAGTGTATTTACTTCCAGTAACACATACTGGTCTTTCAGGTCAGGGAACCCATCACTGTTCTCAACTGTGAAATAAAGCAGCAGCTGCGTTTGATATTCTTGCACATCCTCATCATCTTTCTCCATCTCTGGTAGAAAAGATGCTCCTAAACCAAGGGTGATAGAACTTTCTCAATTAAGAAGTTGCAATACTGTAGGTGCAAAGCAGCTCAAGCCAGTAGATTGAGACACAGCAGTTGCAACAGTGCTATTGATAGCAGGAAATGCAAGTGCTGGTGACAGAGCATTCAGGCAGCAGGGAGACTGCAGAAGTGGCAGCTGCTGTCTTTTTCACTTGTTTACTTCTTGATTCATCAACCCTTCTGGGTCCTGCTCCCAGCATCAATACCAACATACATTTCCAGTGACAGTTCTCCCATCTAGCCAAAGAGAAGAGAAGGACTTAAGGGAAAAATATCAAGAATATAGCCCTACTCAGATTAGGCACTAGCAGATAGACCAGTGAAGCAGCAGCAGAATGGAATCAAGTGATTAAAGACTGAAAAAAAAGTTGGCAACAGCAGTATGATCTGCCTTTAAAAACCAACCCAACAATACATATACAAAAGATGACCCACTTAAAGCCACTAGCATTATCCTTCCATTTTGCTTTCCTTCTCAGCTATTCCAACCATCTCCTCTAACCCACTCCCTATGTACTCCTTTCTTCTCTTCACAAGTCTTTTCCTTTCTTATTTTCCCATCCCCATATATTCTGCACATCTCCCTTCCCCATTGCACAGAAATCACAACTTTGCTCTCCAGACATTATAATATTTTGGAATTTTATTTATCTTTAACTCAAGTCTAGTTGTCTAGTTTTTGCAGATGCAGTCCAGCAATTGTGTTAAATATCTTCCAGCAAGATATATATTTTCTTCTGTTTTCCACCTCCCTTACTCACTTCCTTTGAGAAAAAAACAGTTTCTTTTTAAAACAAACACAGGAATGTTGGAACAGTCTTCATGTTTGGATTCATCTTTGATTTAATCTAGCCTACAAAAAATTTATAAAAATTGTAATTTTATCTCTATATGAGAAGTATCATGCAGTTCTATAGTGAGATTAAATCAACCCTCTTGACAAGTACAAGTTGTAAACACAATCTGGAGTCAAGAATTTCAGTCATTAGTTGCTTCTTAGTTCATTTATTTCCATTTATAGAAGACTTATATTCTCAGTTTTGAACCACTAACTTTCATGTAGATAAAAATAATTAAATTGCACTGCCCAGACATATCCAAGTTCAAACTTTGTCCTACAATAGTTTGCTCTAATATCGTGCACAGTTAGAACTAAGCTCCAAATCTTTTCCTCACAGCTCTACAGGAACAGCAGAAATAATGCCTTTTTTTTTTGTCAAAACATATGCCATATATGAAGTACTGTAAAGGAAAAAAGTCTCACTTGAATAAATGGTACAATGCCATCTCTTGCAATGGCCTGCAACAAACGGGGTGCACCAGTGAGACTCTGGAGACCAGCACCGCATGTTGAAAAGAATGAACCAATCACAATAACCCACGGAGAAGGCCAGGCCAGTGTACCAACCACTAGATTTCCATTAACTGCTTCTCCAAACCTTAGGGGGAAAAAAAAAAAAAAGAAAAAAAAAAGAAAAGGAGGAAAAATCAATAAGAATTAAAACAATTTCTACTATAGCTTCAACACCCACATTTCAATCTTGGGACAACAGCACTTTTCAACAATAAACACCACGTCACAGTATGTTCTATAGGATATCTCAACCAAATTTCTTTTTATTTTGCTGTTTTAAAGAAAACTTTATGATTAATTCATTACAAGGGCTGTGTCTAAGCAGATATGCATCAGGTATCTGATATCTTGGCAAGCTTTACAGAATTAACAGCAATAGCAAAAGTACTTACATATGCATCCTTTAGATCCTTGTGACTGCTAGGAACTAGACTGCAGCAGTCTTTTCTACAGGCAACACAAGTATGCCCTGGTGCATAAGCAGAGGATGTGCAAACCCAAGTATTAGCCTTTCCTTTGAATAACATGACACTGACATGTGGACAAGTAAATAAACTACTAGACACAACCATCTCAAGTTATCCACATGTCTTCTAACTGTCATGCTACCTGATGCAGTTTTACACGACTATGGCAAACAAGAGAATGGAAGTCAGAATAAGGTGCTTTCATGGAGTTTTGAGTGTCCCATCCAATGCCACTGCTTGCCTCTTGGGTTGGTTTTTTTTTTGGTTTGTTTGTTTTTGTTTTTTTTTTTTAATAATTAACTTTATGTTCATTTACAGACCTCTTGGGTAAACTACTAAAAGCTTTTCCCCCTTGCTCTCTGTCAAACTAATATTTTTGTTTTTAAAACAAGTAAGCTTCTTGTAGTTCACCTTAGTTTTGCTAGTAGGCAGCCAAAATCAATTTTAAGACTATTTACATTGATAACAGGGTCAAGAAATATAGTACTAAGGTTAATAAAATAAGCTAGTGTTCAAAGCCCTGCATATGCCAAAGCTTGGATGCATGGCTACGTACTACTTTCATCATATGGAAAAAGCAGAACCATATCCTTGAAAAATACAGGAGAAAAAAACCACGTTATGCTTTTATGATAACATTTATACAGCTGTGTATTCATTCTTAATTCAGATTCTATTGTGTGTGTTTAATTAAAACATGGAGTAGGAACAACGTAGAAAGATTAAAGATAAACAGTGAAAGATATAAAACTTACTTTCTCCTACAGCAGATAAAGCAACCAATAATGAAAACCACCCCCAGAAAAGACAGTCTTCAAATAAGACCAAAATCCATATATTTTACTGTTATGCCAGATTTCAACTAAACAAGAACTGGCAGCAGTACATATGAAAGAAGATGGATTCAATGCTCTCACTACAACGCATCCTGCTCTAGTGACAGATCACCTGCAATCACAGCTTGCAAAATTCCACACTCCCCTCAGTAAATTTAAGCTATGTAAATTTCAAAAATGTGAGTTTATAGACACTGTCCCTGCATTACTTTATAATTCAGAATTAATTTACTATTTCTTAAGCACTAGCTTGATCTGGTTTGCATAATTACTTTGAAGAAAAAGAAATCAGATATTTTAAATGATGCAGTAATACTATTTTAAAGTAAAAATTATCCCCTGCTACTTCTTGTATTAGCTTTGATTAGAATCCAGATTTCAATTTATGTCTTTCCTTCTAGATGTTATTTAATAAGTTGTCTTAGCATGATCTCTGATTTCAAACAATACCCTAATGCCATTGCTTCATCACCAAAAGCCAACTTGGGCCTTAGAGCAAAGAGAACCAGACACCAGCAAGGAAACAAATGCAAAATCTGCCAATAGATTAATTTTAGGCACCTCAACTTTTCCTAAAGGAGAAATTTATCAAAATCTGGAGATTCTGTTCTTGCTTATCTCCATTACATTTATTTCCTTCATGCTTCACACTGGATCTCAAATATCCTCAGGCAATTACATGAGTGAAAACTCCTGATCTACAACTGATATTTTAAAACAAAAATCCAGTTATACATCCAGTGGAGTTTATAGGCCTAACAGTCCCTACAGACTCTCTCAAAAACTCTTCCTTGTCATAGACAGAAAAATATTTTTGTCTGTTATTTGTTGCTCAGAAGAATACTAGTTCTCCCAAAGCAATACTGCTTCCCATACCCCCACCCATCAGCTTCACAAATACTAGCTATGGTTTTCATTCTCAAGAACACTTTATTAGGGACAGTTCCACTTTAAACATTTATCTTAGATTATGCTTCTGCTTCTGCTTCTTGAAGGGATACAGCCTGATAACCTGACCAGTTTTTGCAGCCATCTCAGTTTAACCATTAAACTTTCCCTCCACTTTTAAATTTTTCTTTTGCTTAGGTTATCACAGAGATATTTCCCAGATGAGCCATTAGTAAGTCCTATTAATATAACCCATGTTCATACATAGTCTGTGTAAAATTAGAAGTTGAATATGACTTACTTATCTCTTAGTATCACACCTTCTATACAGGCACCAAACAACACTATACAGGAGAGATCTATTAGTGAGACTGAAGGAAGATTTTACTATAAATAATCATTCATATATAGAGAAAGCAAGCATGCCATTTTCCACTTAGGGAAGAAATGAAAGTGTTCATGATAAAGAAGCTGAGGGTGGGGGGGGAGGGGGAGGGTGTTTATTCTGGTTGTTTTGTGGATTTTTAAATTTTGTTTAAAAATTCTTCCCTTCTATAAACTTTCCCATATATGTTCTTTACAACTGCATTTGATGAACAGTCAGTTTGTGAAGTATTTAAAGTAGCCAGTCCTTACATCATGCAACAGAACAGATATTTTCTCATACAAATAAGCATTAGTGTCTTCTAGGTACTGAAGGACTAACAATTCCTGTTACTGTTAGTTCACTTTAAGATTTTCACTTGTTATACTGAGTAGAACAATGAAGCAATCTGCCAACTGAAGCGTGATGCCAAAAACCTCTACATAACTTCACTAAAAAACGTCAATTATAGCTTTAAATTTGAAGCACTAGTAGAATATAAAATATATATAAATATTCATATAAATATGTAAATAAAACTTGAGATACTTTATTATGTTTTAGACAAATATTCTATATTTCAGTTGAGATTTCATTCATTTTATACTCAAGCACCTCTAATGACTTTTCAATGAAAAAACTATACTGTTATACCTACAGAATGTACACTAGAAAAGTCACAGCATAAAGGATACAAATAAAAGATGTAGTTGAAATAGCCAAAATTGTTCCAGTAGGAATAGACTTCTGAGCATCCTTAAGATCTCCAGATCTGTTTGAACCTGCCATAATACCTTAAAGAGAGACCAAATTTCTATGGCATAAAAGCAATTAATACCATGTAAATAACCAATAGAAAAAGAACATTTAACTTTAAGCCTGATACAAAACATCACTACCAAAGGAGCAAGCTACAGAAATGTATTGTAATCCTGCACAAATTCTCAATTTATAACTTCATTTTATTCAGAAACTTGTCTTACCACGCATTTGACTGAAATTCCAGAAAACTCAGAAGAGACACAGATAAAAAATGAAAAAAAGAATTCAAATATACCTTCAGAATTGTTTGTAACATGGGGAAATACACTGGGGTAGCAAAATGTTGGGGATGGATGTAAGGAGCTAATAGGCATGTAGCAATTTTAGCCAGTGTGACCAAATACACTTTCTACTAAACAGTCTTATTATCTGTTACTAATCTTACTATCTTTTTACTAAAACTATCTTACATATCTTATATATCTTATATCTTACATAATGAGATATGCAAGCAAATCAATGAACTATATATAAATATAGAAACACAAAAGAAAGAAGCAGGTAAGAAGTACAAGGAGAATGGTTAGGAAATCACATTTATACATCCCTGTTTGAATCTAACAGGAGAACAAAAATAATTTTTAGCACCAAAAAAAAAACCAAAACCATACAATAACTGACTAACTCTGCCATCTTTCATAGAATTGCCCTGGCCACTGTTGTAGGCAGAAACATGTAGTTAACGACAAGACGTTCCAGTGCAAAAGCACTGTCAAACTCCATGCAATGAAATCCTAACCACAGGCTCAGATATAAGGATATGTTGATAAGTCTGATGTAGAGAAATGGGAACAGAAGGGGACAAGAATAGGAAGGGACACTGCTTAATATTCTACTATCAAACACTGCTGCAACTTCTTATCAGAGTTCTGTTTTGTTACTTTGATTGCTTGAGCTGGACTTTTGAACAAAAACATCTCTGGTTACTTCAGTGAATATTACCCAAGGAAAATGCTTTAAAATATTGAATATTTAAACCACAGGCAGTTCATGCCTTGAATATCTGAAACAATCATCTTAATGCTCAACTGTTCTCTCATTCATTTAAAGATTAAATTATCATAAAGGTATACATCTTATTTTGAATAAGCATTTAGTAACACGTGGAGCTTTTGTTTCCTTCCCAGAAGTAGAAAATAGCACTTAAACTGATTCCTTGTTCAGGTCCTATAACCCCTAAAATAATAAGCCACCAGCTGTCGCTCTAGCACCAGAAAGTTTTAGGTACATAAAACTTGGGACATGCAGACGAGCAATATCACACGTCATCAATAAACTTTCACACACAGAAAAGTCTTCTTTTGGCTAAAAGTACACATCCTTGCTGAAGATAAATAGTTGGCATCTACCTGTCACAGATGGGAAATAAATCCCTACAAGCATTGTGAAGTAGGTCATGATGTCTGTAAAAACATAAGGGAGTCCACCCATTTTTGTCTCTTCTGATCCAGCAACTGATGGCTGATCTTTTTTCTCAACTATTGATCCTTTTTCCGAATAGGTACTCCACAGGTTATCTACATGGGGAAGAAAACAAAGCCAGTGTCATTGCTGTTTCAGGATATTAAGTAGTAAAAATACAATAATCTTATGAATCAGACTGCTTTTCTTACACAAAAAATGTTTGCCAACATTTCTTTATGAAGCCAAGAATGCAGCAGCAATATGATCAATACCAGTTGTAACTGGTGGACATTCCCACTGTAGGCCAGTAGAAATGCAGTATATGGGATGCATCATACAACATTTTCTCCTCCATTAAAGAAAGACTTAGTTATAGAATTAAATTCTAATATACCTGTAGAATGTCCACTTATATAGCAGAGACATATGGATGTATTATCAGGATGTATTGTGATACTTATCTCCAGGTTCAGGGAATCTTAGAAGACCAAAAAATATGAATAGATGCTATTTTGAGGAGCAGGTAAAAAAGAAATGCTACTTATAAGTAGCACTTATCAGAGCTCTTTGAGACCTGCTGTCAGAATAACCCTAGACAACAGTTCACGACTCAGCTGTTCATGTTCAAGGTATTCTACATGGTGACAAAAGCAGAGTAAGCAGACTCCAGAAAAGAAATGACAAGCAAAAAAAAAAAACCTACAAAAAAGCACAAGCAAAAACCAGCAGAATACGGCTGAAAATTCCTCAGCTGAGGACCCTTCTTCTATAAAGATTGACAGGTCAAAGAACCAGTAGCTTTTGAGAGCTTACATTTATGGAAACACTGGTTGTGCCCCTTGAGAAGATGGTGAGAACACCTAACACTCATTCTTATATTAGATACTCCCCATCCCTGTCAAAGAGCTAAAGTATTTTACAGCAGAGAAATAAACAGTTCCCATGGACTGCCACGACAACAGATCTGATAATCCATTTTCAGTCATCCCGTACAGAATCACTAAATTGCTATGGTTGGAAAAGACATTTAAGATCATCAAGTCCAACTGTTATTTATCTCCACCAGGCCCACTTCTACACCATAACCTAGGTACCATATCTAGATGGCTTTTAAACACATGCAGGGATGGCTATTCAACCTGGACAGCCTGTTCCCATCTTTGATAACCCTTTAGGTGTAGAAGCTTTTCCCAATGTCTAACTTAAACTTTCGATGCCATTTCTTCTTGTCCTGTCAGTTGTGACTTGTGAGAAGAGACCAACACCCACCTCTCTACAACTTCCTCTCAGGTAGTTGTAGAGAGCAATAAGGTCTCACCTCAGCCTCCTTTTCTTCAGGCTAAACAACCCCAAATCCCTCATAAGACTTATTCTTGAGAACCTTCACCACCTCTTCCCCACAGCATTCTAATGAAAAAATTGGCTGCCCTAGGCCTGGATGGGCATATGCTCTACTGAATCACACACTGGCTGGATGGCCAAGTCCAGAGACTGGTGGTGAATGGAGTTAAATGCAGGTGACAGCTGGTCACAAGTGGTGTTCCCTAGGGCTCAGTGCTGGGGCCATTCTTGCTTAATATCTTTGTCAGTGATCTTGATGAAGAGATAGAGAGCACCCTCAGTAAGACTGCAGATGTCACCAAGTTAGGTGGGAGTGTTGATCTGCTTGATGGTAGGGAGGCTTTTCAGAGGGATCTGGACAGGCTGTATCAATGGGCTGAGGCCAATCATATGGGCTCCAGCAAGGCCAAGTGCCAAGTTTTGCACTTGGGCCACAACAACCCCATGCAACGCTACAGGCCTGGGGAGGAGTGACTGGAAAGCTGCTCAGTAGAAAGGGACATGGGAATGTTGATCGACAGCTGGCTGAACATAAGCCAGCAGTGTGCCCAGGTGGCCAAGAAGGCCAAAGGCATCCTGGCCTGGATCAGAAACGGTGTGACCAGCAGGAATAGGGAGGTGATTGTGCCCCTGTACTCAGCACTCATGAGACTGCACCTTGAGTACTTTGTCCAGTTTTGGGTGCCACAGTAGAAGAAGGACATTGGAGGTGCTGGAACAGGTCCAGAGAAGGGCAACAGCTGGTGAAGGGTCTGGAGAACACGTCTTATGGGAAGCACCTGAGGGACCTGGGATTGTTTAGTCTGGAGGAGCGGAGGCTGAGAGGAGACCTCATGGCTCTCTACAACT
>JAVSBS010020394.1:0-29052 GCA_033124195.1 Coracias cyanogaster | reverse complement strand
AGATTGAGAGAGGTGATTCTGCCCCTCTACTCTGCCCTGGTGAGACCTCACCTGGAGTATTGCATCCAGTTCTGGAGCCCTCAGCACAAGAAGCACATGGACCTGTTAGAGCCTGTCCAGAGGAGAACCACAAAAATGATTAGAGGGCTGGAGTACCTCTCTATGAAGACAGGCTAAGAGAGTTGTTCAGCCTGGAGAAGAGAAGGCTCTGAGGAAGACCTTATAGCAACCTTACAATGTCTGAAAGGGGCCTTCAAGAAGGCAGGGGGAGATCTGTTCACAAGGGTCTGTAGAAACAGGACAAGTGGTAAGTTTTGAGCTAGAAAAGAGTAGATTTAGGTTAGACATTAGGAAGAAATTCTTTAACATGAGGGTGGTTGAGCACAGGAACAGGTTGCCTAGAGATGTGGTGGAGGCCCCATCCCCAGAGTCATTCAAGGTCAGGCTTGATGGGGCTCCAAGCAACCTGACCTAGTTAGAGATGTCCCTGCCTATTGTAGGGGGGTTGGACTAGATGGTCTTTAAAGGTCCCTTCCAACCCAACACATTCTATGTTTCTATAACTTTTCTAGCATTATTATTAGCACTATTACAAAGGCTTGTGACTCCAACTTTTTGGGTGTTACTGGGGAATTACTAATTCAAGCTCAATTTTCCTTTTGCAGTGAGTGCATTTATCAAAAGCAATTCTGAATCTATTGTATCTGTCGCTTTAATCAAACCTATTTTTTAGCTCTTAAACTGTTTCAGTGTGAGTCCTTAGCAAGGCTCTGAAACAGGAAAATGTTGCCTTTGCAGAACTGCTTCAGTGAAAGTCCTTGGGGGTCTGGCAGGCAAACATCAAACTCTTCCACAATGCAATGTTGTTGCATTTAACAGAAAGAGACAAGATCCCATTGCCTGGAAGGTCTCTTTCAATCCTACCTTCCTATCTGTGCTTTCTGTCTCCTCCATATATTCCAGCAGAAGCAGCATTTCTCTAAGAAACCAGTATCAATAAAAGGTGAAAATGAACACCTGTCTTGTGTAAGAACTGCCAACTTCAAAGATTTCTGTGACACTCTGATGTTAAGCAAAACCTTTAAAATGCAATTTAAAAATATGAAGCAGAAAAGAGAAGAACATTGTAGTTATTCTAAGCTGTGACTAGATAACTAAATATAAGTGTTTGTAACAAAGTTTTCTATTGTATTGTCGTGGTTTGAGTTAGAACCGAACAACTATCTTCTGTTTAGAGTTACTACCAAGGATTGGTATGCAGACCAAGGTCACTGCTAAATCTTGTGTATCACATCAGGGGGTGCAGAAAGTGAAAGGCCACACCTGTGGGGAGGATTGGCCAGGACAGGTGACCCTAAACTAACCAACAAGGTATTCCATCCCATATATGTCATATTCAGTATAAAGCTGAGCAATCACAAAGGTCTCATCCCTTCCTCTTCCTGCCCTTCTCCTGTTCTTCAGTTGCTGGCATCCAATGAGGACTCCATCCATTCTGCCTTTCCTCCCGATTCGCATGTTCCAGAATCCAGCTCCTGAATCTGGTTCCCATCTGCTGCTGAGCCCAGATTGGGACTTTCCCTGGGCCTGCTCCACAGCATCAGTGGTGATGGTGTGGATGGAGATATATATATAAAATTATCTTTATTAAAACTGCTTTAGTTTTCTAATCCAGAAGCCTCTCTCCCATTTGGGAGGGGAGAGTGACCAACAGCAATTCATAAGTCTCTCTGCCTTATCCTCTTTCTCTTCCCCTTTTTTGAGGGGGGAGAAAGAGTGGTTAACAGAGAGCATACCTTGACATGTATTTATATTTCCTATATGATACTGTATCCATGAAATGCAAGTTATGCATCTGTTCTGGAACCCCTTATTAAGCTGGATAAGCTCTGCAAGTGAGAAATCATTTTAACTTCCTTAGATAAATTGTTCAGAGTTCATAACAATGCATAAATACTGGTATTATCAATTAATGTATTGAGAAACTGAAAAGGACATGAGGAGAAACTTCTTTACTGTGAGGGTGCCAGAGCACTGGAACAGGCTGCCCAGAGAGGTTGTGGAGTGTCCTTCTCTGGAGACTTTCAAAACCTGCCTGGATGCATTCCTGTGTGGCCTCTCCTAGGTGATCCTGCTTTGGCAGGGGTGTTGGACTCAAATTCTAGAGGTTCCTTCCAACTGCTAAGATTCCATGATTCAATGGCTAATTGATTTTGCATCTAACAACAACAACAACAAAAAAAATCAACTTCATTATTGAAGAGGAACAAATTCCTGAAAATTTAAGGAGATGAGCATGAACTAGAGAAAAAATTTCTGCTGGCAGACACGCTGTTACTCTTAGAGAAAAAAATAACTAGTTACAGTATTTAGAAATGGAGTCTAATCAATTCACCAAAAAAGAAAAAAAAAAGCAGCCCTATTTCTTAATTTCTGAAGAAATCTTCTTCACAGGAAGATAAGTCTCTATTAATTCAAATTAACATCCTGGCTTTCTTTCAAAAATAATTAAATGATTAATGACAAATGTGCTACAGTTCATAATTCCCAGAAGGTCCTGTCAAAAGATTTCATCTCATCCTAAAAAGTAATTTATAAATCAGTTAAAATAAAATATGCACTTGACAAAAGCATTGCTTCTGATGTCTCAGACCACAGTACACTTTTTCCCAGCTTTAAACTTCCATTATTTGACCATTTGAGATAAAATTCTGCATTACCTGGAACTACACCATTTGTTGCTATTGCACTCATTGAAATTGCAGTTAGCATAGTCTGTGGAAAGATGAAATAGAGGAAATTTACAACACTGAAAGTGCTTTAAAAGATGTGGCAAGACAAAGTGATCAAATGGAATGACTTTTTTTTTTTCTTCTAAGTAACATATTACAGCAATCAAAAATTATCATGTCTTTGGTTAGGGATATTCATATAAATTAAGTACTAAATTTTTCAGTAGAAGATTCAGTTAGTTTAGATGTTTGATAGAACCTTTAAAAAGAACTGGAAGAATACAGACCACTGAGTATACTTAAAATAAGATGTTTATTATTCCAGTCAAATGACTGTCCAGTAGTGACAAACTGATCAAGCATTATTGTTATAGTAGTATTATGTACTAGTGGTTCTCACTGCAAAATATTAGTATATGGACTAATAAATGCTGTGGATTGATTTGTCACTTATATTCCACTCATTACAAAGTTGCAAAAAGCAGATCAGTTTAGATGTCATTGTAAATAATGAAGTATTTCCCAAAAGCTAATTTAATAAAATCCATATAATATAACTTCAAACAAAAGCTTACTCTGATGAACTCAAAAGAGACTCCATGTATGCCAGAATGACACATGACACTCAGTGTATATATATCCCACGTGTCTCAGTCACAACCATTATGGAGAAATCTTTCTCTGCTACTCATATATTAGAAGCCAGCATTACTCTTTTAACAGAAGATCTGGCCAATAGTAAAGAAAGGTTAACTTACACAAGCACAACACATGAACACGATGATGAAAGACTCGAGAACTCCAGCTGTTCCCACAATCCATGTTAAACGTAGGAAAAGGATGACTCCCAAAATGTTTTGCAAGCAGGGCAGGTACACACCAATAAAAGTGCCCATGCGTGGAACCTGTAAATGAAGTCAGAACATTAATTCCTTTGCACTAAATAATTTAAGTCCAAAAGCACTTTCTCACACAAATGCCTATCACAAATACCCCATGAGCAAATGCCAAGTGAAATTGGCTTGTAGCTTCAGAGTGTCCAGCATCACTAATATTCATAGGCTATTTGTGCAGAAAGATTCCTAAAAAGATGGAATACTACGTGACAGCAAATCCTCTTGTTCCATAGGAGTTAAGATGAAACCTTAATAGGGATAGGATGTCTCTTTTTATCTGTAGATTACAACACTTTACAAACTTTCTTCTGAAATATCAGTTAGACTGCTATTGAAGAGAAGGTACTGCCATAATCAAAATACCCAATACATTTTGCAAAATGTTGATCACCCATTTCCCTGTAACTGGGCCACAAAAATGATATTCAACAATAAGTGTTTTCTTTTTTTTTTAAAAAAAGAGACAAAGTATTATGACAAGGCCAGAAGAAATGCAGAGCTGACTACAATTTTTGCAAAAGGTGTAGAATCTGCCAATGCAGTATATTTGTTTGTCCTTATTATTTGCTCATGATTATCATGGATCAAGACAGAAAAAAAACCCCAACCTTTCAGGCTTCATCATTAAAGTTCCAGCCTTCTACACTTAGGAAGAAATCAGGCCTTGAAATACTGAACTTAGAAGCAACAGTTATACACAGTAGGTTTCCAGATACAGAAGCTGCTCTTAAATTACAACTCACATTGTGAAAAAGGACAATCAATTTAAATAAGCAAGCAAGCATTGGTGCTTTATCAGTTAACAAAATTAAGAAAGCACTATATTTTCAAGTACTTACAAGCAACCATGAAATGGCATTAGACTATAATCTTAATCTTTGGCAACATCGATGCTACTGTCTCAATTATGCCATTAAACTGGTACTCTGCCAGGCTACTAAACCATCACTTCATTTCAGAAATGGAAGTGAAAAAAGACACATGCATTGAAATAGTGGTTTCAGGCCACCAGATGGTGCTCAAACAAGACTAAGCACAAGTGAGAACACAGTGTTTATTTGGCTAGTCAGTTCCAGGGCAGCTAAGACCATGCTGCATTAGCAAAAAACCTCTGCACAGCACCTGGATGGAGGACAGGTATCACACCAAGGCACTTTGAGTATCCAGTAGACAACCCTTGAAGAATTCTGCTGCTGTCTTCCAGCAAGTGTTTAGGGATGTGCCCAACACAGCCTTTGCCTTTCCTCACCCTGCCTCCAACAAATATATTTTTTATATATTGTTTTCCTGAAATGTGTCCAAGTTATTCTGACACACAGAAACAGGAGAGCTACTCAAGAAAAAATGCTACCATGTTAACAGGAGCCAATATGCTTATGGATTCAAGAGTGACTTGTTTCAGTTCAAGTTTTCCTTAAATTTCAACTTTAGGTAAAAACCCAGCCAATTAAAGTGTATTACTAAGTCAGAAAAAAAAATGTCATACCATATCCTCACTAGAGGTAGACAAAAGGTGCCAATGCTCACACAGACAGAAGGAAGAGGAAACTGGGTGCACATATGTTTCAGGTCCTAGCTTTCCACACATTTTTATCTAGGGCTTTTACAGCAAGGTCTCACTAAAACATGCTAACAAGAACACCAAATTTATACAAGTCCTACTGCAAATGTTTCATTTTTAAATTAGTGTTACAAATCTTGCTCCTGTTTTTAGGAAGCCACATATTTTCTTTTTAGGTTGAAAAAAAGCTTCTCTTCATGGCTAATTTTGCCTCAATGACATATTGGAAGTTTAAATACCTTGACTTCCTTTCGCTTGCTGTCTTCATCTGCTTCATGTTCCACCACACCTTGAGTTAGATTAGTGTAGTTTGCTAGTTTATTAAGAAGAGATGACACCATTGGATTACTATCCATTTCTTCCTGTTGGGATTTTAAGAATACTGCATTTATTAAATAGGTATGTGTTTGAAGTAGTATCATAAAATCATGACTTTTAAAAATAACCCTAAGAGCTCAGTCCTGTTTCAAGCAAATCAGCATGACAAAAATAGCAGTTAGCTTTTAACAAACAACAGTTTAAATCTTTCTAGAAGTATAACATCTTATGGCTATCTTTCACTATTTCTTTCACTATTTTTACACTATCCTACAATATCCAGCTGGAATATATGGAAAATCTAGAGAAGAGTCATTGCTAATTATAAAAATATTTCTATCACAATACTGTTTTTAGTGGACTGTATTGGCAGGGTCAAGTCATTAGGTTGTTTTTCTAGCAACTTGCTTGTGTCTAAAGTAGCCTCAAATGATTCTCTCAAGCACCATGATAATTAAAAGATCACTCTTAAGCCTACTGTTGTAGGCTACTTTATCTTAAGCCATGTATACTACTTCCAAAGTATTCATTTGTTGAAAACACAGGCACATATGCATATAATATGTAATTGCACATATGTGTTATCACTTGACACAGAAGTCAACTCATCTTTTAGCCAAATATCTGCTACAGAACAAAAACATGCCAAAACATGCCAACAAACAAAAACCAGGAGAAATATATACAATAAAAGGATTCCAAGAAAAGCAGAACCAGAGAATTCAATCAAGTATGCAAAAATCAAATATTGGAAGGAAGGCAAGAGATCAGGACTGCAAACAAAAGCAAGGCATCTCTGCCTGAGGCATTATGTCATGGTAATCACAGTTATAATAACCAAACTTCTTTGTAACGTTTTATACAAAAATTCAAATAAGCCATCTGAAAACAAGAGAAGGGTAAAACATACTGTTAAAAAAAGATTCATCACTAAAACAGCAACAGTGATGAAGTCACTAGAAGGCTTTCAAGATGACACTGCAACAGCCTGCTCTATAATCTGAGATACGTAAAAGATAATCATTATACTATCAGCCAAGGGTTTAATATCAGTCACTATTCAAAATAACTGATGCGATCATATATTCAAAGGAGGTTAGGACAAAAAGCAGTTATAGCCAATTTATCAACACTGTGGAATACAACAGCAGGAAGTTTTGGACACTGCTTTATGGAATAGAGCTTGAAAGAGTTTACTTTTTTTTAGTTACAAAAATCCACTACCATGGTTTCTGTCACAAATTAGTAAGAAATTCCATACATGACAAAGAGACAATTAATGGCCAGCATTGCTTTGATCCTTTAGCATAATATTCTCTACGACTTAGTGAAAATTAGTAAAAATATATTATTGGGTCACACAGAAAGAGGGAACTGAAAGATCAATTCCTCTGTGCAAAGATATTTTAAGAGGAAAAAGAGAGGAGCATAAAAGGACAACAAGAAAATAGTGGGCAGAAAGCAGTAACAAGAGGATTAAGCAAAAAACATTGGAAAGATCTTGTTTACTGCTAACACTAAGCATCAAAGCAAGGCCAGTTGATGCTGCTAGAGCAGAATAACTTAGGTTAAACTCCACTAAAAATACTATTTCATTGCAAAAGTGGCACGTAATTGTACCATATCAGCATACTTTTTTCTGTAAATGAGTGCAATTTTTCAGTGAATTACATGTGCATTATAAAGTAGATGTTTATATCAGAAAGTAGAAAGAACTATGGCATGCTCTACACTGTAACCAAGTCACGGCCTACCACAGTATTATAGTTTTGATGCTTTATGAAAAGTCTGTAATTTCCCCTATTCAACATGATATATTTACTAATCCTTTTAAAATTGGATATGGCTTTGTTAAAACCACTAGATTTAACTTTCAGCAGCTTTCTCTAATATTTTTATAGGTCCTAGCCCAAAAAATTAAAGTGCCAGTTTTATTTCATATCTTCACATCAATGCATACCAAAATTTACTGTTCTTGCCTATGAATTAAAATTCAGAAGTAAAAAAAAAAAAAAAAATCTTAGTACTTTGTAACAACACTCAAATCCACTGAAATGGAATGTTAGCAGGAACCAAAGCACTGAATAGTTCTTAAAACTAATTCCCCACCCTTAATTTCAAGAGATAAAGAAAAGAGGAGTTCACTTGTTTTCCTCTTATTACCAGAGCCTCAATCAAAAGTGAAATACTTTTTAGGGTATTTAACTTACCTCAAAGAGAGCCATATTCTTTCCTTCATACACATTTCCTCTGTCCATCTCTGCACTGTTAATAAATGGACTACTTTCCCTGGCAATCCCATCCCCTGGTGGAAAAGCACAACAATTAGAAACAAAGCAGAAAAAAGACAAGGTAAAAGGAATAGTCAGAAGATGCTGGTTTAAGAACTGGTTCTAGATAACTCTGGAGCCAAACACTGTGTCACTGTCCCAGACACATGGGCTCAATATCCATGTTTAAGGAAATTAAGTTTACTTTAACACTCTAATCTTTGTATAGTGTTCTGCCTCTTAACTATTACTTAGGATTCTTTAATACGTGTACTGATCTCTCCCACTCTTCCCTGCTCCATCCTTCTAGTTTACTTTAAAGCATTTTATAACAGAACTTCACATAAACCTCCTGGGCAACAACAAAAAGAACTCAGCCTATTTTTTAATTATTTTACTGATTCCCTCAAAAAAAACTCCAGTAGTTGAGACAGGAATTCATGAAAAAACAATGTAAAAGGAATTATTTTGTATAAGTTGTGGGTACTCTTCCATTACATGCTACATTTATTCTATTCCTTACTGAAATATCAATATTATTAAGCTGTAGCTCCCCTGACCTGCTCTGCCACACCTCTCAAAAAATATAGCATCACTTTCACTGCCTTCTAGCCCATGCAATACAAAAGCTATTACATGTCAATACCATCACAATACTGGCATTTCCAAATAGTCTCAAGTTCTTGCCTATGCCAACTTGCCTTGTCTATGCTTTTGTCCTTATATTCACAAGTTACAGCAATAGCACCTATACAGTCTCTTCACTACAGTATTAATGAACAGCTGGAGAAAATCTTGTAGTCTTTTCCCTGTGTCCCCCACTCTGGCCCCTCCAGGATACCTGACCACATGAAGTCCCAGAACAAAGCTCTTCCAAACATGGACATCAGTGTCAGCACAAAGTATTGTCTTGGTTATAGTAAAAACAGAAACAGCCATCAGTGACTACTAGGATTTCCTACCACTCTTCATAGCTGCCTTGTTCAATAGACTCTCCATAGTATCACTATACTTACTGGTAGAAGATATGTGATTTATGACATAGAAGCCACATGTTTCACTCAAAAGATAGCTATTGTCCATTAGGGCTCTAGAATTAATTCCACAATCCAGAGAACTGTTAATGAATTCATCCACAACTACTATTCTTATGCAATGCATCTCCTCCTATCTGTATCCTCCAGCTTTCATTCTTCTGTTTCTCTACTGTTTATAATTGGTCCTCCATTGCTTCAAGTCTTACAGCCTGGTTAGATCCTCCTCCTCCAACAATGCTTAATGCAAGGCCAGCAAGAGCACTCTGAATACAAAAGAATTGTCCTCACGGACCAGCATCTCAAGGTGTTTCACAATGCATGGAACATGCTGGTTTGGCACAAGATTATCTGAGATAATATGGAGCACAGAAATAGGCAGTTTGTTGCACTAGTAAGTCTTAAGCCATTTACAGCTTTATGTTTTAACCCTATTCCCTTGAATTCTATGAGGAAGCCTCAAGACAATCAAATCATAGAATCATTTAGGTTGGAAAAGACCCTCAACATCAGAGTCCAACCATTAACCTAACACTACGAAGTCCACCACTAAACCATATCCCCAAGCACCACACCTACACGTCTTTTAAATATCTCAGGGTAGGTGATTCAACCACTTCTCTGGGCATCCTCTTCATCTGCTACAGGATATTCACATACCATAGCACAACTCTGTGCTTACTGATGGACCAGTAGAGAAATAAAGCCATAACTAATGCACATTTCCTAGAAACCTGTCTGGTATTTTCTGTGTTGACAGGATATGCAAAAACTTCTACTCTTGATTTCTACAGATACTCAAACACTGTGGCAGGTGTAGCTATATTTACATGAAAGTTAGCTGCAACAAATTACATTTGCATTACTACATGAGATATACAGTTGCAAGCAGAGAAGGCAGGAGGTAAGTCTCAAGTTTGGGAGGTTATATTCAGAGCACTCATGCAGATGATCACAACATGCACTCCCATAAGCATCAGCCTCCCAATTGCCAATGCAGTATAACCCACACATGTTATCACAAACCATCCCAGAGTTGTGCTAGTCTCAACTTCAGACCTATCAATGCCATCAGATATTTCACATCATTTCCACACACCAAACAAAAACTACATCAGAAACACATCTGCAGAACAATTAGAAGTGTCGGTCATAGAGGCAGAAGACAGCACTTTGTTCAAATTCACATTCCACAGAAGTTTCACAGTAGTGATCCTCACAAGCATTGACAGGTAGAATACTTTAATGTATGTTACCAATTGAAAAACTTATAAGATGATCTAAACTGATCCATTTTACACGTTGCAAGACAGAACCCAAAAGTATTGCTTAAACTGGCAGAAGTCACCTTTGCCATCAAAGGCAGTCCTCTCATTTCCCCTCTCACACTTACTACTCACCCCTTCATGTCCTTGTATCGCACCATTCCTCACACAAATAGAACTATTAAAAACGCAACAGTAGCGTACACTTAATGTTGAGTTGGAAGACAAGAGTTCTCCTTTTGTTTTTATTCTCGCTGCTACTTTTAATCCAGACGAGTTTGCATGTTCACTACACAAATATTTGTGCTGTCACTGGAGATACTATCAGTGAAGGAATAAGCAGCATAAGCAAAAATAACTTCCTTAGCATTGATGCCACTATTACTAAATCATAGTGCTTCATTTTTCCCCTTACCCATCCACCTACACACCCTCCCATCCCCAAATCAAGAGGTAGAATCGAGGGCAGGGGGTGAGCGGAGTGTTACAAGCATCTTCTGTTAGGGAAAATGGCAGAGCAGGGCTTGGAGTAGAAGAAATGATCATTTAAGTGATCCTAAATTTGCCCTAGGATGCCTGTTCAAAAGAAAGGACAAAAGAATTACACCGCAATCCAATTTCCTGTCTTTTTACAGGCTGTGGAATTTCATTTCTGCATTATGCTCTACCTTTGAAAAAAAACATACTGAAATTTGACCAGTAAGTGTATCTCTTTCAGAGCTGAAATAAGAAAAAAAATTATAAAGATTGAGGTTTCTTTAATTACTGAAAAAAATCTTAAATAACTTGTTCCTTTAAATTTGGCTCTTTTCAAACTTCTAGTTGTAACATCCTACTACACCTTTCAAGTTTAACCACTTGCAGTTAGTATTTTCTACCTGTGAAGGAACTACACTTATCAAATCTCAAGCTTTGTTTTGAAAAACTGAAACAGTGAAGTTCATAAAACATTTTCCTGACCTTTAATCATTTCTGCACTCTCTCCAGTTTAAATTATGCAAAAAAAAAAAAATTAAACTTTAAAAATCAAATGTCTTCTAACATAAGTCTCAATCATGCTATTAACAGAAGTAAATCACCTCTCTACCCCAAGGATCAGGGTAGCCCTCTTTACCACAGCATTAAACCAAGCTCATGCTATTTTATTCCAGTGTGATCCCTAAATCCTTTCAAGATTCACTGCTTTCTTGCTGTCCCATGCTATATCAGTTATTTTTCACAGGCAAGAAATGTTCCCATTTGCCTTTGTATTCAAACATATTTTGTCCAAAAATGCAAGCTTCTACATCTCCTGTCATGCTGTAAGCGTTTAACATCCAACTGAAAAATAAAAGCAGATTCTTTTTATATGGCAGAAGAACACAGGTGGTGTTCAAAGAAGTGAGAATGATCTAAAACTTTTTAATCACATGGCCTCAAAAAAGATAGCTCAGCCATGATAAAGTATAGCTGTTCTCTAAACAAGTACATGTTAAAATTGAAAACTTTTGCTTCCCCCTAGAAATTCCTAAATTTATATGCTGCTGTCTAAAGTAGAAGGCAGTTGAATAATACTTTAAAGAAAAGTCCTAGCCTTTCATAGTTTTCAAAGGGCAATTCTTAATCACACTCCATGTACCTTGAAGTACATTCTGGTTAGCCACGTACAGGTGAAAAAAAACAGTTTAACAAAAACTATGGTAACATTTTCATTAAGTATGCAGTCACATTAAGAACAAACTACTACAAACTGAACATATGAAGAGAAGATCCTGTTTGCACAAGGGTAAACAAGCATTTAAATAAACTTTAAGGTAAAAATACATAAAGTTTTGAAGTTGCTAAAACTGGCATATAGAAGTGTCACATCCAACAAAGCTGCCTGTGGCAAAACCTGTAATTCTGTATCTTTTCTCTCATGCATATTTACTTCCTATATGTCCAATTTTTTGATTGGCAGTCAATTAAAGAGCACGCAGAGAATCATAAAAATTTAATTTCTTACCACTCCTAATCCAAAAGTATATGAAGTATTCTTTAGAACTCTAACATTAACACAAGTTTTCAAAAGCCACTACCTTGTTTTAATTCAAATTATGAAAAGGCATCAATAACCTTGTTTGATCACATCTTGCCCCTGAATTTTTGCATCACCTAGGTTTAAGAATTCAGTGCAATCTACTTTGAAGTTGCAGGTTGTTGGGTTTTTTTAGGAAAGAAATGTCTAAATATATTAACCGTATCATCAATTTCTTGCATTATTTTTATCAATGACTAGTACAATTTATGTAAGTTATCTTGAAAAGCAGAACAAGTACTTAAGCTCCTTGAAAACCCCCTTACATAATGGAGGATTCTAATACTACATCCATCGCTTTATCAACATCACTAAATTTTAGTTTTCCTTTACTTAGGCTATATATTAAACTCTTATAGTCAAGCACAGTCTACTCCTAATGAAAACACTGCAAAAGTTCTTTATAAATTCTTTATAATATAGCTGGAAGTACAGAATCTGTTATTTCAGTAAAAGAGTAAATAGAACCAGTCTTTTAAAGAGACTCACTTGGACCTGGCCCACTTTCTTCATAATCTTGCTCACTCATGATTAAGCAAAAATCAAATTATTCCCCTCTGCTGATTCTTCACACATGAAGAATTGAAACAGGAAACTGACAGTTGCTTCCTCCCAGCTTTGTGTAAGACCTCAAATCCTGTTTCTTACTGCTATTGGATTAATCCTGAAACAAGTCATTAAGGCCTCATGCAGTGTGAAGCATGCACATGACACAGCCAAACTACATGACAGTCAGAGACCTCTCTAAAGATAATTAAGCTGAAGGATTTCCGCCAGCAATAAACACCCTGATTAGTGAAATGGGCAGGATCAAGTTAGTAAAACATCCCACATCTTTGCCTAATAATAAATACGTTTAAAGTTCTCTTTCCATCAATAAATTAAACTTCCACTAAGCAGATCAGTATACATTAGTAACAAGTAGTATAAACCTATTCCAAAGATCTAGTATTAAAAAAAAAAATCATATGCATCAAGTACATATTAGATTTTAAGCAAGATAACTATAACTATAGTTGTTAAACATTGATTTTATGTAGAAAGAGCTGCATGAATTGTACTTAAGACACAGCAGATCAAAACCACTTTAAAATATAGTTCTAGTTAATTTACAAGCACTATTTTTAAAAGTATTTTGAAATTGTAAAAGGGTCCTCTTTAAGACTGGCTGCATAATTTGTTAGTTATCCTTCAAATTATATATATCACTGTTTTCTAGTGTGTACATTAATCTATTTCACATATTCTGTACTAGCTTTAAACAACTTCATACAAATTGTTTCAATTCTATTAAATAGATGCTATTGCTTAAAAGAGACTATTTCCTGTGGACAAATCTTTGATTTACACCCGAAATCTACTTTTCTCTGTGATTTTAACAACTACGTCACAGTATAGTCAACTGTGGAAAGGCTGAAAGAGTTGAATGATCCTTCCAAACTCATTTCCAAAAGTTCCTTCCTCCTAGAATCAGTTCTGGTGCTTACTAAGCCTCTAAAAGATGTTTTAACTCACTGATGCTACAAAAAGCCTGCCTCCTGTAACGCTCTATTTTTTTATTTTTTTTTATTCCTACTCACTGCCTCCCCCCTCTACCTTGCGGGGATGGCTGCTTCTTCCTCACTAGCAAAATAAAGCAGCTTGTGCAAGCTCTCAGCAGGTGTTCCACAAAGAAAGAAATGCCAGTAGAGGGACAGAGATAGTACTGGTTATTAATCAATGGTGGCAAGTTATCATGTTGTTTATGTCCTGATAAGTTTCTATCAGGACAGTTTTACAGGTAACAAAGTGAAGTTCTGACATTTTCAATGATATTCTAAAATTTCCTTTCTGAAGCTAGAAGAAAAATGCACAAGCTTCTCATTCTTCAAGATCAGAATAGGCTAAAAGATTTATTATCTTCAGAAAGTAAGCTTGTAGGATGATGCTTTTCATTTTAAAAACTGTCATACTTGTGTGCCCCTTGTCAGAAGACAAGAAATGGAACATTTTTTCATTTCTTCGTCCAGAAAGACAGAGGATTTTTTTCCAGAAGATAGGCATGAGTTTAAAAAACAACAAAAACCCCAGAACAAACAACATCATTTTTGCAAAGCAGTTATCACTCAATATCTCACCTACCAAAGGCTCCCTGAAGGATCTCCTAAACAAGCTGAATACTGCTTATTTTTGGTTGCCACAAGTTAGCTAAAGGATAGAGCTAATTAAGGTACCTAATTAAGAATGCTGTTGAAATCAGAAAGCAGAAAATAAATCCTATCCCATTGACAGACATTAAGCCATGCTTTTCTATAGCTGTGATTCAAGAGTAGCTGTTCAAAGACCATCTTTTAAGCTTGTATACTGATAACTGCTTGTGAATCCATTTCTGAAGATCACTGTCAGACCTTTAAAAATAAAATAGGTAACACATCAAAAGATGCCCTAAAACACAAGGATGGCAATTTTGATGGTTGAGAAGTTACCAAAGAAACAGTTCTACCTCTTGTATAGCAGGGTCACAGCAGTATAGCAATAACCTAATGTTACATAATAAAGTGTTTCAAAACTTCATTCAATTTTGCAATTATTTGAAAATTTGCATACAAGATCAGAGACACTGCAGTTTTCATAGACTTGAAGTGGTGGGTTGACCTTGGCTAGCTTCCAGGTGCCCACCAAGTGGCTCTATCAATCTCCCTCCTCAACAAGATGAGGGGGAACATAAGATTTAAAAGCTTGTGGGTCAAGGAAAGGACAGTGAGATTACTCAGCAACGGGCAAAACAGACTTGAATGGTGAAATTAATTTATTGTAAATTAATAAGAGAGTAGGTTAATGAGAAAAAAGAATAAATCTAGAAACACCTTCCCTCTGCCTGTCCCTTTTTCCTAGGCTCAACTTCACTCCCACTTTCTCTGTCTCATCTCCCAGAGCAGCACATGGGCTCAGGGAATGGGGGTTGCAGTCAGTTCATTACATGTCACCTCTGCTGCTGCTCCTTCCTCTTCCTGCTCTCCCCCTGCTCCAGTGTAGGGTTCCACCCATGGGAGACAGTCCTTTATGACCTTCTTAAATACAGGATCCTTTCTATGGGCTGCAGTTCTTCAAGTAATGCTCCAGCATGGGTCCTTTCCCTTGGGTACAGCCATTCAGGAACAGACTGCTCCATCATTGATCTCCTCATGGGCCCACAGTCCTTGCCAGGAGCCTGCTCCAGTGTAGGCTCTGCACAGGTCACAGCTTCCTTCAGGCCACATCCACCTGCTATGGCATGAGGTCCTCTACAAGCTGCAGAGTGGATATCTGCCCCGTGGACTGCAGGGGGGCAACCTGCATCACATGGTCTACACCACAAGCTGCAGTGGAATCTCTGTTCAGGCTTCTGGAGTACTTCTTCCCCATCCTTCTTCAATGACCTTAGTGTCTGCATAGTTGTTTCTCTTGCACATTCTCACTCCTCTTTCTTAGCTGCTGTTGTGCTGCCTCTCCCCCCCTCCCCACTCTTTCTTACCAACATCACCAATGGGCTCAGCTTCGGCCAGTGGCAGGTCTGCCTTCAATCGTGGAGCTGGCCAGAGCGGGATCTGCCTGACATGGGGGCAGCATCTTCTCACAGAAGCCACCCCTGCAGCCCCCTCACTACAAAAACCTTGCCACAAACCAAATGCACTTCTTGTATTTTTCTTTTGGCAGGGAAAGAAAAAAACATTCACAACCAGCACCAAAAGCAGTAAGACCTTCTCCAGTGAATTTGTCTTTGCTGTCACCACTGTCAAAGGTGCAAAGAGCCAAGAAACACATATGTCAAGCCTGAAGTACTCTTATCAGCTTGGGGTAAGGGAAGGTAAATAGAAATCTGACAGGATAAGCTATACTATTAACAGAATTAAAATTCTGCTAGCTCCTGTATGGACAGTTTGCAAAGCCACAGCATAGAAGTAATTGCAGCTATACAAACTACAGTGTTACCATAAATGCTCCTTGTTCAGCTGGTACATCATATCAAGTAAGAAAAGAAATACTATTTGATTATGAAAATATATCATATAAGCCACAAAGATTGTGTAGAAAATAAAAGTGGTAGGAGAATTTTATATAAAACAAGCAGCACATTTTATTAAGGGGGGGACTCTCAAGCTTTAATATTTTACTCAGATGCAGAAAATAAGTCCGCTGTGATAACTTTCTATAGTTCATTGGTCTAGAGAGCAAAAAAAAAAGAGTGCTAATTGTTTAATTCCCCATGCTTTAGTATCTATTTTTATGTAAAGCAGCAACATAGTTCAAAGAGGCAGGAAATATGAATCAGGTCAATGCTGCCAGGAATAGTGGTTTTGTGTGTTCAGGGTAGGGGTGGAACAACAATGTTGTTCTGCAATGATCTGACTCAAGGCAATAAAATATCTTAAAAGAACTTTTAAAAACTGGGGGTTTTGCCATAGCTAGTTTCCTGCTGAGTTGGCTCCCTAAAACAGTTCACAAACAGTGGCACCGGAGAGAATACTTTTTTCCCCCAGCAGCTGCTAATACAATCTGCTATATCTCTTACCAAAGGCAGCCTTTACAATATTTAATTGTGAGCTTTTAACACAAGTCACCTTAAAATTATAAGATAAGAAAACATTACAAGCAAATTTCTGTTATGAAAAACAGTAAAAACCAGTTACAGAATAACAGAATAGCAGGGGTTGGAAGGGACACCTGGAGGTCTAGCCCAACCACCCTGCCAAAGCAGGTTCACTTAGAGCAGGTTGCACAGGAATGCATCTAGGACAGTTTTGAAAGTCTCCAGAGAAGGAGACTCCAGAACTTCTCTGGGCAGTCTGTTTCAGTGCTCCGTCACCCTCACAGAAAAGAAGTTTTTCCTAATGTTGATGTGCAACTTCCTGTGTTCCAGTTTGTGCCTGTTGCCCCTTGTCTTATCACTGGGCACCACTGAAAAGAGACTAGCCCCATTCTTTTGACACTCTCCCTCTCAGACTTCTCTTGATGCTAAACAGCCCCAGGTCTCTCAGTCTTTACTCATAAGAGATATGTTTCAGTCCCTTATCCTCACAGCCCTCCACTGGCCTCTCTCCAGTAGGCCCCTGTTCCTTTTGAACCAGGGAGCCCAGAACTGGACACATTATTCCAGACAATCTTTACTCACCATATTCTGATGGCTGCAAATGTATTATCACCAAAAGAAAAATCATCAATAAGAGATTAAAAAGTAAGTAATTTTTATTGCAAGAACAGAGAAGTTAAAATGATAAGGGTTATTATCACTATATTTGATGTTACTTTCCCCTGGAATATGCTACTTTAAAAGTTGGTTTATGACTAGAATTATTTACCTTTAGCTATAAGGTAAAGTAGTAAGTACAGAGAGAATGTTAGCATTTCATTCACATGAAATTAACACAACAGAGTAAAAACAATAATATCAAGCATTAAGATCCTCTCCACAAAATGTTCAAAACTGCAACAGTCTAAAAGAAATATTTAAACAGTTACTAAATGCCAAGTGACCACTTACTCCACAGTGAAGTTACTTAGTTTATTATCCTTAAGTCTGTCTCCTTTATTTGCCCCTATCCCTTGGAGCTATCAATAGTTAATAGAAACACTTATACTCACAATGATACATGTAGCTATATTAAACAGTAAAAGGGTAATTATAGCACCTTGGCAGAGCTGGGCATACACCAGAAGTTGACCTGGACAGCCAATACCCTTCAGAGCAAACAAAATCTCTGCATATAACTCCCATGCCTGTGATCAAATGTCAGATATGTATTTATCTGCAACAGGAATAATACTTTCCATTCCAGTATTGTATTATACAATATGACACCGGGATGGCAGGGAAGGACAATCAATGTGGCTTCTGTAAAGGAAGATTCTGTCTCACATGCTTGTCAGATCTTTCAGAGAACTCTTTTAGACAAATAGATAAAGGAAACCTAATTTAGACGGTTCTGATTAAGTCCTCCTCTGAACACACTTAAGGAAATAAAGCAGCCATAGAACAAAAGAGAAGAGTAGATAAGTCATTGGTAAATAATTGATTAAGAAAATAGACAAATAGACTCTCAGAGACAGAGAAAGGCATTTAAGTTCTGCTGGGACATGTGCTGTTCCACACATTAATAAAAATAACAACAAAAACAAAATATAAAAACACAAACAAACAAGAAAAAAACACACATGATGTGACCAGAGATGTGGTATTTTGAAAATATGTCAAAGTTATTTAGGATAGTCAAGACACAGGCCAACTGTGGAGAGCTGCAAATCTCCAAGACTAAATGAATCTTAAACCAACAGACACAAAGGAAAACAATTCTAAACCAGTTGAGCTCCAACTGATCATTACCACTCATGAACGAGACACTTTGGTTATGGCTGTTTCATAAAAACACCAGATCAATAATCACTTTTCAAACCACAGCCTGAACATCAAGACTCAAAAGGAAGAAAGTCTAATGTTAGACAAAGATACGAAAAAAAACCAACCAAACAAAAAAACCCCACCTGTTTGTTCACAATTTGATTATCATGTGCAATTTCCAGAACCTCCCCAATTTCAAAATGGACAGAAATGGAAAAATTTCAGAGAAAGACTGACAGTAGAACAATAAGTATGGAATAGTTTCCATGTAAAGAATTACTAAATAAGAGTCTTCTGTTTGGGAAAAAAAGGTGATAGGGTTAAGGTAAGACAAGGTTTATAAAAATCTTGAGTTACCTGGAGTGGGACCTGACAAGTATTAGCATGATTTGTTGCCTTTAATCTGATGATCAGATCAGAAAACAGACAAACAAGAGGTAATTTGCCTTTGAGCAGCAGATCCTACTGCCACAGTTTGAGGTGCCAAAAGGATACGTTAATTTCTGGCTACATAAGAGAACAGAAGATAAATTTGCTGAGTATATTTAGACTACAAACAAATTTAGTACTTAATCTCAACTCACCAAAAACTGAGAAACTAATCCAGGTTCATAGAAGGCTCATATTTTTTTGGCCCACAAGTTGCTAGAGCCTGGAAGAAGAGCATGTGGAACACAGTATTGTATTTGACAACCCGTGTTCCCATGCTTATCCCTAGCCAGTACTGGAAACACTGTGCACATGAAGAGAGCAGAGAAGGATAACTAAACTGGAGATTTTAAAAAAAAAAAAAGTGAGTCTGCATTTGTCAGGGTACAGAAACTTGTACAAACTGCAGCAGGATGAAGGGGAACATGTAATACTGTACTCTTCTGTACAAGTCTTGAACTACAGACTAGTTCTGTGTTTGAGCAGAATCTGACTGAAAATATACAAACCATCTCAGTGAGGTTAGCGTGTCTTCCTTCCATTGCATACATATGTACACACCTGCCTCAACAATTTCTTGGTTTTCCAGGCATTAGCATTTTACAGAAATTCACAGCATTCGTGCTTCATTAGTTGTGATGACTTCTTGATAGATGACCAGGTTCGTCATTGATATTCCTTTTTATCTGAGCGTCTTAAATTTAAAAAGATTTTGTAGGAGTTAGTTCTCATATTGGCTTCTAAAGAAGATACTGCTGTGGCTAATAGCCACAGGTACCAATTTTACCAATAGGTAAATAATACTATGGGATGCTAAAAATATTAGTTATGCTTTGTAACACCTGACATGCAGAGCTACTAATGAAACAGAGATTTGATCAACTTTACAAAAGTTTTGATAGGTCTATCTTAATAGCCACTACTAATATATGCAAAGAAAACAAAAATTTCCACAAAAATCAAAAGATAGAGTTTCTCATAAAACTTTATCCATTACTGCCTCCAACAGATTCCTGTTTCCTTCTCCAACCAGCTACAATTTCCTGGCTACCTTTGCCCTGTAGTGTCTTAGACATCAAAACACACAGGCACATACACTTCTGCCCTTGCACACAGGCTTTCTGCTACTTCGTGCATATGGGAATCAGCATACTCCAACCATCATATTGTTCAATCCAAGCATTAGCTTCAACTCTGCCCAAGTACTACTTAGGCCAGTGCTGTAATCCAGCCAAATAGCCACTCATACAAGTCTTCCCTTTCTTCACACACGAGGGTGTCACATAACCAGAAAATATAAGGCTTTAGAATTTCAGATGATTGTGAAAGAGTGAAGAGCATAGAGTAGGAACACCCCAGCTTATTCCATTATCATCTATAGATGAGTATCAGGTAAGAGTTTGTGAAAGGCAATAAATGCATAATTGGTAAGTGCCTTATTAATAAGATATCAGAGCTACTTCACTAGTGATCTAATGGCTAAACAGTATACAGCCTGCTTCCATCCAAAAAAAAAAATCTAGTGGGTTTGCTGGGGGTTTTTTGTTGAGCTGAGCTCTTTTTTCCAAACAAGGTACTAGTGCAGCCAAGGAAATTCCAGAGAAACTACTTGGACAATTCAATCAAAACTGATAAAATTCTAGACTCCTGAAGAATTGGTACAAAATATGCTGAGCTATATAGGCTAAGGATGAGCCAAAGGGGAAGTGCACATTCTCCCTCTTTTTGTTTTACTTTCATCTTCACTCTCAGCTTTACCTCCCTCCCACTCTGACGAAACTCCAGCCGTTCTCAGACTTTCTGCAGCACTCAACTCACCTCAATTCCAAATCAGGGGAAACTTGTTTTCCTCCTCTGTAGGACTCGAGTATTCTGCCAGTTTATCACACTGAACCAGCCCAGGGGAGTGTCTGATGAGCACCAAGGTCAAATACAGGAAAAAGAAAATAAAAAAGAAGAGAACCCAGGGATGCGGAGGAGGGCAGGGAAGGTGATGTTTTACTCCCTAGCCTTTTTCTCAAGGCTGGAAAGGGGAGACGAGCAAGCACTCCTTCAAGCAGCAGGCTTTTTAGATGGTCTTAACTACAACAGCTTTTTAGCTGTACTAATATTTTAGAATTCTTCAAATTTTTCAGAAGAATGAGTCAAGGAGAATTACTGCATCACATAGCATTAACTTAATTTTATACATTACACATTTACATACCACAAACATCCAAACGATACCCGAGGCAACGTTAAGTATGTTGTTCACTTCCCAAACCTCTGTATCAGAGTATAGCATTTAATCTCTTAAAGAAGTTTGGAGCTCTCTAACTATATCTTGTTCACAAGCCTTCTCTTTTCCGTGTTTTCCTCTCTATTCCCTATTTTACTGGCACATTAACAGGAAAAGTCATACATAAATTCATTTGTTCAAGTGATATAGATCCAGACCAGTAGATAATGTAAGTGTATTTGGCAAATGTAACTGCTAGTCCACACAAATTCTACCTAATTAATTGCATGAATAGGTCTGGAGTTTTTTTCCAAAACACTACCCTAAAGGTTAGAAATAAGCCAACACAAGAGTGCCAGTTCCCCTCTTCCCCTCACCCTCTCAAGATTTCCAAATATTCCAAGCCTTTCAGATGCTTCATATATCCACATGGTCTAACAACTTCTGTCCAACTACACCTCCATGTACATTCAGTATTTTGAGATGCCATCTGACTAAACGCTACACTCCCTGCCTTTCTGACTAGCTCTTCTACCATAAGAAACACTGTCCAAACAAGTGAACAATGTACTGCTATCATCCATCCAGTACAGGAAACAAACTGCTGCCACAGTTTATACTATCCCTTTTTTAATATTCCATTGAGTTTGGGGGGGGGGGGGGAAGTGGCAGTTATTAGAACACTTCCTTGTGGCTTGAATATACCAAAGGAAATGCAACTACATGTAGTATACATTTTTAATGTGTAGGTAGGTGTTTCAGTGAAGAAAGCTATGGGAGAAAACAACCCAACTTTATCAGCTTGGTGTTTTATTGCATCATCTTCCTAAAGAATCTTTATGCAAAAAAAAAAAAAAAAAGAAAAGAAAACAATGTACATATATTTAAGTTTGCCAAATATTTGTTTTCATCTCTCATTCACATCCCACGTTACATGGTATTAGCCTTTTTTATCCGTGATCTCTATGACAAAAAGGAGAAGCCACCATTAGGAGGAACTGCATTTTACAACAACCTATCTCTTCACCTGTGATTCTTTACCATCTAAAAAAAAGAAAACCGACCAAAAACATAAAGAATGAGCATTGATTGTAACACAGTGTCCAAAAATAATGCACATGATCCGACTAGCCATCATGTCGCTAGTCGTGATTTAAGCATCGTACTTGGTATTGTCACTGCAATGGGCTTCAGAAAGAGGAAGTGTGAAGGGCTTTTGAACCAAAGGAAGAAATACTGCTTCCCTAGCAGCGCCTTATCATCTGAGTGACAAAAGCACTCATTTCCCCACCATCGCTTGTAGACAAATGCTCATTCCGCTGAAGAGTCTGCCCTGACCAGACCCCCGCTCAGATGCTCAAGCTTCACCTCAGGCTTGATTCTACTCCCTTATGTGGCTTCAGGGGTGAGGCCTTGCAGGAGACAAGGCTTCTAACGCCATGCCATCAGGTAGCAAACACCTACTGTTAAGGTGACACGCTCGCTGGTGCAAAAGCCCATGGCTAGACAAACACCTGGGGCAAGCCAGCTCTTCTCCATAGCCTGAATCTTCCCTCCTACCTCTCTCTAGCGAGCTCCCGTTGGACTTTGCTTCTAAACAGAGCTTAACGGTTGGACTCGAGCTTTTGCAACCCAAGTGAAATGACTCTATGATTTTTACGCCTGCCTTTTCAGCTGCCAGCGGCACGGGCTGCTCCCGCTCCCCCCTGCAAGCAGGAGGCAGACCGGCAGCCGAACGCGCTGCGGGCGGGCGCCGCGCCCGCCCCACGGGCTGCTCCGCTGCCCCGGCCAGAGCCGCCCGGGAGCACTTCCTCCTTCGGCCAGCCGGGACGGCTAATGGGAACAAAGGAAAACAAACTCTCAGTCACCCCGGGGCCGGCCTCTCGCCCTCTCCTGAGGCGCACTTCTCCACCTGGACAGGTAGACTCGGCGCTGCCTGCTGCAGAGAAGCGAGGCGGCCCCTCCGCAGACCACAGGGGCCCTCCTGCGGTGAGCCGGCCCAGCCCACGCGGGAGCCTCGCTCCTCCGCACACAAGGCGCCGGCGCGGTCCTCAGGCGCGGACCCCCGGCACCTCCCCGCTCTCTCACCGGAGCCCCGGTCTCTCTCCTCCTCGTCTTCCTCCTCCCGCCGCTGCCCATCCCGCTCCGCCGGCGCCCGCTCCTCGCTCTGCGCCTCCACCGGCACCACCGTGAAGTTAGTCGGCATGGCGCAGCCGGCACCGAGCCCCACTGGCGCCTCCTCCCTGGGCAGCGGGCAGGATAAGCCCCGCGCTGCCGCCTCCCTCACGTGAGAGCCATTTCCTCACGCAGCGAGGGGCGGTGGCTCGAGGGCGGCCACCGCCCCCTCACCGCGTGACTGACGGCGCTCGCGGCCGCGGCTGCGAGGTGAGAGGCGGGGGCCCGGCAGCGCGGGAGGCGGCAGAGGCGCGGGGAGGCGGCAGAGGCGCGGGGAGGCCGGTTGGCAGAATGCAGCAGGTAGCCCGGCAATTCGGCCGGGGGTCGCCAGACGGACCTTTCGGAGACATTCCTTTCGTTAACAAAAATGGCTTTGAGGAGTGAATGTTTTACTGACAGCTCAACAGCACCCCCTCCCCTCGCCAAAAAGCCCCACAGCACAGGAAGAAATGTAAAAGTGTAATGAAGCTAGTTTACATACTGAGAATGGAAAAAGGATTCAATTCATGCTAGCAATGTGTGTGTTGTTATTTAAAATAAGACATCTATCTAAGGAAATTAGTGATGTCACTAAAGCACCAAAACCTTAAAGACTTGTCTTGCCTTTGATGTTATTAGGATATTGGGTATAAATCACTAGAAATAATAAAACAAAAATATAGCTGTTGTCACAAGAAAAGAAGTAAAATCAAAAATAACAAAGAAGGAAATAAAAATGCTTAGTACATCCAAATTATAGTCAATGTGACTGGCAATAAAAACCTTATTAAAATTACATATTTTCAAGTCATCAGGACTAATGCAGTTTATGTACATGAAACTGAAAGTAAGCTACCCAGTGACTTTTTAGATACAGGAATGTTATTTAAAAAAAAAAAAATCAAAAATTCCGAAAGAGTGAATCAATACCTAAAAGGAGTGATTCAGGAAAGCTGAGCTACCTGGCTCAATGGTAATTTTGTTAGGAGGAAAGATAACAATGTGTGCTAGTTTAGTAAGGCCGTGGCGGGCATCGGTGTTTGCAAGCACCCAGGCTATGCGGCCGCCACGTGGTGGCTACTAGCCACCCCCCCACCCCCCCGCAACGTGGACAAAAAAATAGTTTCAAAATGCCTTTTTGAGTTAAGGAGGATTTAATACAGTCACACATAGGAAACAATAGCAGTAATAACAGCAATAACAATAGTAAGAAATACATCTACAAATAAACGATACCGCATAAAAAAAAGAGACGCTCCAAAGGGGATCGATCGCAAACCGCGAGTCACCCCCCCAGAACCGGAACTAGTACCAGGGCATGTTGTCAGTTATGCTGTTGTACTAAGGAAAGATGTTGGTGTTCCTACCTTCGTGCTACACAGAGGTTTGCACTGCAGTTTTTTTAGTCAGTAAGAGCAGTTTATTTCACCACTTCTGTAACTAACACACTCAGCTCTAGCTGGCACATGCTGTGCAGTCAGCAAAATCTACTATGCATATTCTAAGGGTGCATCTCAGCAGTTTTGGCATCTTTGCCTGTCCACAGTCTCTTGGCTCAAGGTATACATGGAACAGTACATCAACTGGACAAGGAACAAAATCACCGTGTCATTTGAAAGAACAAGCCCCATGTGGATGGATCAACTTAATGCAGAGGCCAAAGAAAGCTAGCTTTCTATTAGGACTTCTGGTATTTTCTCTATGGTGGTCAGTCCCTACTGGGAGCCAAGCCACGTGGCTGCTGCCGCTGCACCCCCAGCGCCGGTCTGGGGAAGGGAGACGGGGAAACACAGAGCTGGCATTAAGATAAGTATAATTTAATATGGTGACACACAGGAAACACTCGCAGTAACAACAGCAATGACAACAGTGAGAAAAAAAAAATGTACAGAATGAGGGATACCATGCAGATAAATGAATGGAACTGAGTGGAGCCAAACTGAGCAGCCACACCCATGGGAGAATTGGGCCACTGAAGAACACCAGAACAACCAGCACATGGACCAGGGTGCTAAGATTAGAGTAGCCCAAGTGGATTTGGACCGGAAGAATAAGGGTGAATTATTTCTTGCCTGGTGGGCCCATGAGACCTCGGGTCACCAAGGAAGGGATGCAACATATAGATGGACTTGAGATGGAGGAGTGGACCTGACCAAAAATACCATTGCAGTGGTCATACATGAATGTGAAATATGTGCTGCAATCAAACAAGTCAAGCTAATAAAGCCCCAGTGGTACGGAGGATGATGGTTGACGTATAAATATAGAGAGGCCTGGCAGGTTGACTACATCACAGTGCCACAGAGCGGTCAAGGAAAGCACTATGTGCTTACAATGTTGGAAGCAACCACTGGGTGGCTGGAAATATACTCAGTACCCCACACCACCGCCCAAACACCATCCTAGGCCTGGAGAAGCAAGTCCTGTGGTGACATGGCACCCCAGAGAGGATTGAGTCTGACAACGGGACTCATTTCTGCAACAACCTCATAGAAACGTGGGCAGAAGAGCATGGCATCAAGTGGATCTACCACATCCCCTACCACGCACCAGCCTCCGGAAAAATGGAAAGGTATAACGGACAATTGAAGACATCACTGAAGGCGATGGGGGGTGGAACTTTCAAGAACTGGGACATGCATCTGGCAAAGGCCACCTGGTTAGTCAACAGAAGGGTGTCTGTCACTCGGGCTGGCCCTGCCCATTCAAAACTTCCACATACTGTAGACAGGGATAAAGTCCCTGTAATACACATGAAGAGTGTTTCAGGAAAGATGATCTGGGTCAGTCTTGCCTCAGGCAAAGGTAAACCGATCCATGGGATTGCCTTTGCTCAGGGACCTGGGTGCACCTGGTGGGTGATGCAAGAGGATGGAGAAGTCTGGTGTGTGCCTCAGGGGGACTTAATTTTGGTAGAAAACAGCCAGTGAACTGTATTATATTTCTTTTTGATTGTTAAATGGCTGTGGGGCATGACATAGATGGTATAGAATAAGGGGTGGATAATGTCCTGGTTCAGCCAGGACAGGGTTAATTTGGTGGGGCCAGGCTATTCCATACCATGCTGACATCATGCCCCGGGGCCAGTTCCAGGTTCCAAGGTGCAACTCGTGGCATGGGGCCTGTCCGCTCCACTCCATCTGTTTGTCCACATGGTATCGCTTATTTTGTATATTGTTTTTCTCACTGTTGTCATTGCTGTTATTTCTGCGATTGTTTCTTGTGTGTAATTGTATTAAACTCTCCTTATCTCAACTCAAAAAGGCATTCCTGCCTTTCCTTTTGTCTGAGTTTGCGGGGCAGTGGCAGCGGCCACGTGGCTTGGCTGTCAGCAGGGATTGAACCACCACAGCTTTACTGAACCACCACAGCTTTACTAAACCACCACACCCTTTGAGACGGGAGGTGGGTTAATAGAGACCCTCTGTCATTCATCTAGTGGCCAGCCCAGCCCCAACCCTTGATTTTGAAGGGAGTGTTGTTTTACAGATGACATGTAGATGAGCGTAGAAATATTGCTCTCTTTTTATGTGCTCCACCTCTTCCCAAAAGTAAATTGAAAATATATAAAACAAGTAGGTTTTGTGAAGAGGCAATTAGGAACTATTGTACATTTAAATTATAATCTTTCATTTTTGAAAAGGGCAAAGAATAAAAAGAAGGAATATTTATCAAATGTTTACACTGTAATTAGCAGTACACACTACTCAACTTTTGCTGAACCTAATAATGAGCTGGAATAGATCCTATTGTAAAGATTCATAGAACTGCAGGCCATTTACAAAGCATCAGAAACCTGTGATAAAGAAATAGCTACAAAACTTATCTGTATCAATTAATATGCATCTTGACACTCTGTCACAAGGACACTATTACCTAAAAGTATCTTAGCAAGAAACAGCCACTGGTAACAAAAAAACCAGACAACCCTCTCAAGATACTATGCTGAAGAAGATTTAGGAAATGCACTGCATGCAGTCTGGGAGGAATCTGTGGAAAGCAGATATGTGCAGTGATCTTTCTAGGCCTATACCTTCATTATCTGAAAATGGCACTCAATAAGTGGGCAGTCCCTGAGACGATTTTGTTTGACCTCAGCAAGATGCCTGCTGCTTATCATGCTGAGCAATAATGTCTCATTTTTCACTCATCTTATCCATTTCTACTCATTTTTTCCTTTTTAAAATTTGTAGGGTCTTTGGCAAAAGGGTTATCTTTCATATTTTGTTTATCCTGTCAATGATTAGACAAGGACACTGGTAATAATGGACTTTTTTGTTTACATGCTTATTTGCAAAATTTACTTGCTTCATGTCAAGGATATCATTCCCATGGTCCTTCTGCACTTTTTTAGACCACCTTCTTTTGGAGTGTACCAGTCCTTGGAAATATGCTATATGGAACCATTCTGTACTTAAATTGATAGTGCTACTTATAAAGTAGCAGAAGAAGTCAGCTATTATGGTTTTATTATTAAGAGTCATATGCTTTTCTGGTCTGTAGTCTGAAAAGCCTAATAATTACTAATACATATATAATAGGTTGTACTGTGGAATCACTGCTGTGCTTTCATGACCTGGCACAAAGAGAAGGAAAGGAGCAGAAATCTTTAAGACGATATCTATAATTCCTAGACTGCAGGGAATTTTTTGTGCAGCATGTTTCTCACTCTCTATGTGTTTGCAGGTGTCCCTTCATGCTATAGTTTTGATAATGGCCACACAGAGCTCAGGAGCTATATCAGATGACTTGGAACTAGGCATATAGAAGTGGTTACTTCTTTAGAAATAAATATTTATGGAGGGAAGAGGAGGCCTGATATGATCTGATAGAAAAATCCAGCAAAGAAGAGATTTTTGCAAATGGGGCACCACGAGATTAAAAGCATCATCTTAACTGAAATTAACCTACAAGACTGGTTAGACCCTAATAATCATAAATTCATGATCTCTTACTATTACTGTGACTCCAAGATTATTTATGCTGTTCCTGTAAAGCAAATAAAATATTTCCTTTCTTTCTCTTTTTTTTTCTCCTTCTTCTTCCTTCACTCTCCCCACCCACTGCAAAGATGGCACCTCTGAGGTTAAAATTAAAAGTATAAAAAAGCACTTAGATCTTAGCTATATGAACTGAGACCCCGGTTTTCCAAGACAAGATTTCCCAGCCATTCCTGTATCTAATGATGGGGAGAGCACCAGAGAACCTTACTAGTTGACAGAGTACAAAGATCAACTTTGTTTAGTATAGGGAACATTCATCTGCCTACTGGACAGTAAGTGTTTGTGGCTTGGCACCACTGCCCCAGCCACAGCCAAAGACACAGCTCAAGGCTGTTCAGTGCTGTAATATGAGGAAAGATGGGAAAACTCATAGTAAGAATTGTCCTGGGAGCTGCCAATTGAAAGTGCTACACGCACTATTCTGATTAAAATAATTCACAGAATCATAGAATATTTTATGTTAGAAAGCACCTCTGGAAGTCATGTTGTCCAACACTGGGCTCAGAGAAACTATATTAGGGAGCATTGTTTTAATAAAATACTCAGAAACCTTCATGAGAATTAATCTGAGTTGAGGAGTGCATGTATAATATGTCCCCGTTTCATATGGTGATGCTTTAATGTGACAATACTAGAGTTATGAGAGTAGGCATGATGCACATTCTCCATCTTTTCTTTCCTATTACCAAGCAGCAATTGTCTCTCCTTTTTTTCACAGAATCACAGAGTAGTAGGGGTTGAAAGGGACCTCTGAAGATCAT
>JAVSBS010020393.1:992-11443 GCA_033124195.1 Coracias cyanogaster | reverse complement strand
GCCATTGACCACAACTCTTGAGTGCTGCCATCTAGCCAATTCCTTATCCACCAAGTGGTCCCTCTGTCAAATCCACATCTCTCCAGGGTGTCATGCAGGTCAGTGTCAAAAGCTTCAGTAGCGGAGGCCTAACTGTAGCGAGAGCTGCACCAACATAGAAGATGTTATCTTTCTTGAAATGCTTAAGTCCACACAAACGTTCATACACGCTAAGGGAGGGTCAAGCTTTCAAAAGGGAAGGGCAGGTGAAGCACATTTGACAGGATGGAGTTACAAAGGCACAGCATTGCCAAACTTAATGCAATACAAAATCTATAGAGAAATGCGATGCTAATCTTAATTAAAAGTCTTATATTGAAAACTTTTCCAAACCAAGGTCCAACTTCAGCCTTGGGGCCAACACAGCTAATTAGTGACAATGGTTTGCTCCACACAAGTGGAGCAAAATCCTTGTTCATTTTTCCATTAGATCACATGATCTAATATGATGAAGAGACGAATCCTTTTGATAGTGGTTTCTTTAGATCAAACAGTCCTATCTAGTGAGTGTTATCATCATGTTCAACTCCCCTAAAGACACCTCCAGGTGTCCCACTAGCTTCCATGGCAGAAGAGAGGATGCAATTAAAGCTTTTGTACCTTCATCTCTCTGGAACTTGTGGTTTGTTATGAGTGCTACCACTACACTCATTGTATTTGTTGGTTTAAAGTATCTTTGAAATTAACAGCATGTGTATTTGTCCATTTGTGGATTTTTCTATATACAACAAAGGATGTTTGAGTGAGATTTTGATACTATTTAGAAATTGCTAAGTAGTGGAGCTTGCCATTTGATCATAAGTGGCATGTTTCCCTCTTAGACCAGATATAATGGTAACACACCAGGGCTCAGTGACTTCTATTCAGCATGAGATATCAGGGCAGCAAACTGCAGGAACTCAGAAAGAGCAAGATGAGTTTAAATATAATGAAACTGTAGACTGGTTTGGGTTGGAAGGGACCTTTAGAGGTCGTCTAGTCCAAACCCACTGTAGTAAGCAGGGACATCTTCAACTCAATGAGGTTGCTCAGAGCCCCATCCAACCTGATCTTGAGTGTTTCCAGGGATGGGGCTTATACCACCTCTTTGGGCAACCTGTGACAGTGTTTTACCATCCTCATTGTAAAAAATTCCTTCCTTATTATCTAGTGTGAATCTACCCTCTTTTGGTTTAAATATCTCAGTAGAGGACTGAGTTTGAAACGTTAGGAAATGCAGAACAAAAAGATAAAATTAAATATAGAAATTAGGAGTTGGTGCTAACCTCAAACTTAAAAGTCTTGGCTGGGGAAGAAAAAAAAGATGCACAGGAAGTGTGGGGGTTGGAAGAGAAGAAAATGCTCTTGTTAGGGATGGGTGGCGGTTAAGAGCAGCCATGGTCACAGTGAGCTGGTCTGAAATGTAGAGAGGACCTGTGATCTGCAGGATCTTGGAGAGGCCCAAGGAATGCTGTATGAAGGTGAGGAAAAAGGCACAGAAATGCACATAGAATATGTTATTACTTTGTTAGCATCTATCTAGCTCTTACCTTGTCAAAGCAGAGTACATCATCTCAGGTTGCTCCGTAACATCTGTGTGTTATGTGCTGCTTTCTCTTCTTCTGAAAAGTTATCTCATCTGAGTGAACTATTTCTGGGCTAGAGCTCTGAGAAATGATTGCTTGAGCTGTGCTGGGAGGCTACGGCATTTCTGCTCCAGTGGCTCTGCTCAGATGGACTCCAGTCCCATTTCTGCAATGGGAAGCTGCTCTGACATCACCACTTATGAAGTAGCTGGTTGTTCAAAGAGAGCATCCTTATGGATAGACTCCAAAGTTTTGCTTCTTCACTGGAAGTGATGTCGGCATGTGGGCAAATAGTCAGGTCTGACCCATGGGTGCTGCGAACAGCAGGATCTTTGCGAACTGGCGGTTGAGGCTTAAAAATTATTTTAGGTGTGAACAGCAGAAAAATTGAATTTTAAGTAGTTTCAAATACTACAGAAGTTTCTCTTTCAAATTCAAAGCTAGTAACGAGCAAAACCAATGGTTAAGTGGTGTTGATTTACCAACTGCTTTGCTAACAGGAGTTACAACAGTTGGGAAGGTATGGAGACTCACCTAAAACAAACTGCTTTACAAATTTGCACTCTAGTATTTTAAATCTTGAGAGGAAAGGGAGGGCTCCACAGTCATATTAAAACTTTCGCACTTCGTGGAAGTTTCTGTATTTTTATCTACACTGCAAACCTTCTTTCTTACTTTTGTTCTAAAAATACCTATAGGTACCGTACACTGGTGTTAGCACATAGCTTCCTCCTGCTGCTTTTAAGTTACTGTTTCCTAGTCAGTTTGATGCTTGCACATGTAAACCTGATCCAGTTAAAGTGGGTATGTTCACTTTGAGTTTGTACATGAAAAAAGTTTTCTTCAAAATTGAAAAAGCGCCCTTGTTTCTGGCTTGAGTAGTGTAACTGAAGTGAGGCCTCTGAAACAGAGGTGTGTGTTGAAGTGGGAGAGGCTCCCCAAAATGCCCCAGGAGCAGGTGTCAATCTTTCTTGGAAGGTGTCAGAGACAGCCCTTAACTCAGCTGTTTTTTCCAGTTAAGTGGAAAAGGAGAGTGACCTTCTACTGCCCTCATTTTGAAGCTCTTCCTCTTGATCCCAGCAACCCCAAGCCCATGTGGCCTCCTGTTTCTAACCCCTGTGTAAGTACCGCAGACCTGCCAGGGTGCGGCCCTTGGCAATCCCAACTTCACAAAGGCAGAACATCTGAATTGCTCCTGTGGTGTGACTTGTTCTCCACTGCCTCCAGCATGGCCAAAGTTTGGGGTAGGGAGATGGAGAAAGATGTTATTTTGATTTTGAATGGGTCTAAAAAAAGTTAATCTGGAAATGGATTAAAGTTGATCAACTGGGAGCATCTGTGGCATGCGTGGAGGTGGAAGAGGATGGAAAGCAAAGCCATTGGCTTTATCGTGTCTCCCAACAGCGTTCTTCAATTACCTTACAGAATTCTTATAATTGCTTATTGAAACAGTATTGTCTCTTCTAATTCTAGGCTCAATAGCATGACATTACTGTCTGTATTCAATCTTCTATTACTTAATTGCCCACCATGAACTGCATAAGCTGTCAAGAAAGGAATCTGCAGTTAAACTGAGTCTCCTTACTTATTTTTTCTCTCTCTTATTTTAGCCTGGCTTACACAACTGTGCTGTAAATTAGTTCTGCCTCTTCCACAGCATCTTTCACCCTGTTAGTAACTGTCAGGTGAGTTTGACAGGTAAACAGAGGTCTCCAATAGCAAAGTTGGTTACTGGAAGTTTTGAGAAACTCAGTGGCAAGATTAGAGAGACCTGGATGAGTGCCCCCTTTCTCCCAAGGAAGGCTGCAGGCTCAGATAAGTAGTTATCTGCTCCATTTGGCCTGCCAGAAGCCCAGTGAGGGTGTGTATGGCTCAGAATCACAATCAGAGGATCTGTCAGGAGGCTTCAGGGACATAGGAGGACAAGGACTTGAAGGTATTGTGGAGAAAGGGAAGCTGGAGCTTTGCCAATCATTTGTGGGTGCACGTGGCTCAGTTGGTAAGAAACCAGCTTTTTTGGGTTTGCTCCCTGTAGAACATTCTTCTTTCTGTGGTTATCTCAATGATACAACCCTATTGCCGTTTGGTTCTTTTGCTAAAGTAAAGAATCTTGGTATTTATATTTGTTTCCTGCACCAGGTTTTGATTCATTGCAGTGGTGATGAATGAGTCCTGTTGATTATATCAGAATAACCAAAATCACATTTCACTTTGGTTTTTCCAAGAGTGTAATTAATCCCAGAGTGGCCCTTTTAATGCTGATTTATCTCTTTCACGCATGCAGGATTACTCCATTATGGTTATTGGAGGTGCCAAGGATGAAATTAAGGATGTTTAATCATTCCTGCTCAGAAGCCAACAAAGAGAAACCTGTTTTAAGGAAATTAAGAAAACACAATTTGTGAGCTGTTGTGAAGCTTCTTCATGCTGCTCACAATAAAATGTAAAGCCTTCAGGATAAATTTCAATACTAAGAAATAAATAAATATTTACACCACCAAAGGCAACTTTTATTACAAAGCTATGCTGCTGACTACAATTAGGCTCCTCTGTATGTAAGCCTAAAGAAATTGTATCGGTATGTGTAGAAGTAAGACTTAGCCCTAAGAGATGTTTTCTGCTCCATTAAGATTTTCTTTTAAATCTTATATCCCCTAGACTTCTCTTGAGAAACACTTGAGTCAATTCTGTTGGCCTGCATGCAAAGTAATACACCTCCTCTCTTGCAGTGGCTATGTAGCCATAGTCCAAAAATAGTAAAGGTGGTGAAGCAAGGTAGATGTACTGGGAGGCAGATGAGATGCTCTTGGCTTGCTTTGCCATCAGTCTAGATTCTTCCATTTTTCCTGGATGTTTCTGTTGTTAGTGAAGAAAAAACAATAATTCAGCTGACCAAACATAGGTGCCTGTTTTAGGGGGAGCTGATAGGCTCTCTGGACTCCACTGGTTGTGTTAATTCGATTTCTAGTGACCAGAATGGGACTTAAGCACCTATCTCAGAGTTACCCAAATGTGTGTGCCGTAATATCAAATGGAGTCTACCCTAGGACCTCTATTAATTTCTCCACACATAGAAGAAATCATTTAAATTTGAGTATTAGTTGCTGTAAAGTATCTATGACATCGGTATGGGACTAGTCTTCTGAAGAGCCTTGCCCTCCTGTTCTGGGGTTGGGAGGCCAGATGAATTCACAGCAATACCTATATATGGACACTAGATTCCCATATTTAGGGAGATGAATCCTGTCCTGTGTGCTGGTTATCTAGGTTCCTAAAATACTTTGTAAAGTCCTTCTTGTAGTGGGACTTAGCGACCTGACCTTTTTAAAATATCTTTTCCCTCTACCCCTCCATTTCCCAGAACTGAGAGATGTAGAGTTTTCATGCTTGGGTCTGCAGCAGGGCCATCTGGAACCAAAACGTTATTTTGCATGCCATAACGGTAACTCTTGCTGTTTGACATAGCACGGGTTTGGGAGCAGAAAGCAGTTGGGTAGTTGGATGCAGAGACAAGGGAGGAAGCAGACCAGAATATGCTTGTGAGCCAAAAGTAATATAACATACACGTGCTCCGATATTTTAGGAACTTTGGGGCTTGGGGCATAGATTTGATCAGTCTGATGTTTCATTTTAAGTAAAAATACTGATGTTTTTCGAAGTGTGCATGCTGTGTATTAGAGGAATGTGCCTGCTTGGTTAAGAGTTTGCTCTGTAGACTTTGGGACAGTGAAGTAGTGAGTAATGTGACAACTTTATCTGTTGACTATGAGACTTAGGATTTAAGTGCTCAAGCACTGACTGTAGCTTGAGCAGCCGTACAGCTTGTTACTCATCTTCCTTAACTGCGAAGAGGACTGCTCACTGCTGCAGTTCATCACCAGCATGGACAAGAAAATCCATGATGTATTTTCTGGTTAGCTAGCATAAAATCCCATTTGTTGGCATTTCTTCTTAAAGAAATATAGACTTTGATTACTCTAAGATTATACTAAAATGGAATGTTTGAAACAATCATGTACAGAAAGCAAGTTTTAATTTTCTCAGGTCACTGTACCAGACAGATGCAGCCTTTTTACATCAAGATTTTATACCTTATATCCTTGTATCCTTCAGTTCCATAAAGAAATGGAAACAACAGCTGCATGAGTTGCGAAACAGAAAATAGCTAAAATGAAGGATGTATGCTTCAACTTTTGATTTCCTTGAAAAGCAGTTTTGTAGCACCTTTGGAATTAGTTCCCCCCCCGCCATGTTTATTGTTGTCACTGTCATTGCCCTCTGTGGGCTGCCTTTTAACTCCTATCAGTGCTGTTGCTCTGAAGTGTATGAGTTTTCAAAGACATGAGGGTAACAGTATATATAGATTCTAATTTTCTTGTACTGTTCTGTTGTTCTGCTGAAACGGCTGAGAATTTAATTTCAGAGGACAAAAACAGTATTTTTGACTAATCATCCACTCTGCTGAGATGCTAAGCTTAATCCCTTGAATCTCTTGCCACAACTTGTTTTTAATTATTTAGCTCCCGAAATAAAAAGCTGCTTTAATAACTTTGCAGTTCTTATACTGAACTGTGTCTACTGAACCATGCATCAGCATGCGTATCAGAGAAGTGCTTCACTATATCATGGAAACTTTTTAGCAATAAAAAACCCCCAAACCAGAACATGTTCCCACGACAAGTAGACAAAAACTCCTGTGTTATCTAGATATTAGACAGATCGCAACAACTGTTCTTGCAGGTGCTTTTGGTGTTTTGCATACTCACATTTGCATTTTGACAGATTTGTGCTGATGGTGTGAATCCCCTTCTCATTTTGCATCCCTAGACACTCTTGTTGTGTAGCAGCGAGAATTGAGCAAGCTTTCTCTTGTGACTGACTATTGAGACTGTGATTTGTTCAGGGGGGTGAAGGGGGGAGGTGACTATGCCCTCCCATTTTAACTACTTCAGAAGCTCCTAACCTAAGGTTCCAACTGGTTTTGGTTTCTTTGTTTTAGTGCCAACTTGCAGATCTACAAATGCTCTGATGTGACAAATCGTTATGCACATCCCTGCATCTTATAAATAAATAAATGTTGTGGTCACTGGTGCCCAGTGACAGGACCAGAAGCAATGGACACAACCTGAAACATGAGAGGGTCCCTTTGAGCGTCAGGGAACACTTTTTCACTGTGAGGATGACTGAGCGCTGGTACTGGTTGCCTGTGAAAGTTGTGGCATCTCCATCCTTGGAGATATTCCACAGCTGTCTGGACATGGTCCTGGGCCACTGCTGGCTGTAGGTGGCCCTGCTTGAGCAGAAGGATTGGACCAAATGACCTCCAGAGGTCCCTTCCAAAATCAACCATTCTGTGATTCTATGAAATACTATGTTCAATTAAAGTCACTAGTTCTCACTGAAGCTAAATGAGATTACAGCTTGTCGTAGTTGAGACGGACAAGACACTGGACAAATTTAGCAGAAACAGCAGCAATAGCCAACTTTATTTTGTACAGCTCTACTTTTATACTTTCTAGCTTTAGCTCTAAATTGTCACACAATAATTGGTTTTTGCTCGTTACTAACATTCTCTTATTGCTTAACGTTTCTTCCCCTCATTAGCTTCTGTCAATATCCTTCTTTTACGTTCTTCAAATTCCTCAAAAGCTGTTTATATTCTTTCAAGGGTACAGCTTGATCTTGTCAAGGTCAAAGCTTTCTGTGAGGCCTGCAGGCCAGCTGTTGGCCCCTACATTCTCTGGTTTAGATCATCTTTCTCTGCATAAATACTAGACACCATTTGTTCTTCAAGACACTGTAATTCCACTTTCACAGTCTGGTTTTGCTTCTTCATAGCTGTAGCATAAGATAACTCCAGTTCTGAAATTTCTTCTTGCTGGCAGATTGCTGATGTATTGTCAAATCCAGAAGAGGTAGACAACTCCCATGCCATATAGATGTGCCACACAGAGGTGTTTTGTTTCCACCTCAAACCAGCCATTCCACACCCTCTCTTGGCAGTTGGGCTAGCTTATCTCTCCAGGGTTCTGATGTAAGTGAAATGAGCAGCAGAGCCATGCCTGCCTCACTGTCCTAGAAAACTACCTTTGCCCATGCCTGAAGTCAGTTCTGCAGCTGCTACACAGGTTCCCATTAAATCAAGGACTTCACAGTGTACCCCCTGTTCATTTGCATGCACATTGGCTGTGCCCTGTGCATAGCAAAGTACTCTGAAAGAAACCCAGATGGCTTCCTTGTTCTGACTGGCTCAGGAAATGTGGACGCAGAATCCTGAAGAATGAGCAGGACATTGGGGTGTCCTAGTGTATGGAGAGAAAAGAAGGCTGACCAACATAGCGTGCCAGGGTGAGAGACCCTGGCTACCTGGTAGTAAAATGCTCTCAGAGCTGCTGACACAAAATAATCCCGGGGCAGCTTCTCCTCCTGAGGAGGCAGACAGCTTTCCTATCCCATGGAAACAAATCATCCCCTTAGCCAGCTCTGACTCTTGCTTATATCCTGAACTGCCATCTGTGGTCATAGTTATCCAGACACCAGGACTGTCCTCCCCCTCTTAAAATAGCTGTTCCATTTTAAAAACAGAGATTTTGGAAGCATTTTTTGTTCCCGAGCATTGCTTCCCCCAAGGAGAAATGGGTCACAATTCTGGATTTATATTAGGCAACAGTTCCTAAAAATGAGCAGTGATCAATTTGTGAAGCAGGGGTTGTTTCCCAGAATCACTATTTGGTAAGCACCTGTGAAGAAGAGCTACCAGAAAGGATATTCATTTCTAAAATACAAATTTAATTGATGCTCTGTGGTTTGCATCCTGCTCTTTGATGGTGAAAACTTAACTGAAGCATAAGGCTCTGTGTCTAAGTGAAAGAATGTCTGAGAGCCAGGTGCTTTCCTACAAGTTACTGTATTTTATTTCTAGTCTTGATCTTCTTTGTCTCTTTCCATCCAGGATGGAGCAGAGCCACTGCACTAATTTGCTTGCTGTGGCAAGATTGCAAATTGGTGATGAATTTTGAACTGACTGGTAAGAAAGAATGTCTACAGGGTGAGACTGGCAGCAGTGCAGAGGCTTCCCCACCCTTGTGCTTGCTGGAGATGATACCTCCCCAGAGCACAAACCAATGTCTTACAGATATCTTTGCTTGGGCTCCCAGAGTGGTTTAATGTACATTGTACAGCACAAATACTTCATAAGCTCAAAGCAGTTCTGCTTGCTAATGTTCTTGTGATGTATTTGGTACATGAGGATTAGTTTTATTGATTATCATTAAAATGTTGTCTCCACTTATTTTTGCCTATTACAAATAACACTCTGCTTGTTGAAGCCAAATAAATGTTTTGTACTATTTCATCTAGTTAGCTGCAATAGCTTTGACATAAATCCTTTGTGATTTCCCTATAGTATAACTTTTGCCACCTTCCCAGACCCCCTAGCCAGGGCACTAGCACAAGGATTTTGACCGCCACAAAGAGGGTGAGTTCCCAAGTTGCTTTCATGAGGAAAAAAAGATTTTTTTTAAATCCCACTTTCACTTTGCCCTAACTGAGAGCATCTAAACCTGTGTTAATTAAATGGCTGCTGCTGCTGGCAGCCAGAGATGACAACATTGTAGTATAGGAGGAGGAATCAGGCTCAGTCATGCATAGTAGGTACCTATATGCAGTCATCTTTCTCTTATGCAACTGCAATACAGTTCACCACCTGAGCTACTCTATGACTACTCCTTCAGCTGGCACACTTCTCCCTGCCTCAGGAAATGCTGTTCATACAAATGAAGTCTATGGAGCATCATTGCTGACTCTTAAAGAGCTCCGGTGACTTGGCTAGGAAGTTGCATTTGATGCAATGTGTCCTTAGGGTGACCTTGATACACTTTCTTGGGTGTCACACTCCACAGGAGCATCCATGCATTGTCTAGCTGAGCCACACATTTAGACAGGCTATCTGTGATACACTGATGTAAAAGAAGACATTTTAATGATATGCATGAGCAAACTTTCATCTAATGATGTCTGTGCTGAAGAAGAGTATGCTGCTGAGAAGAAACCATAATTATGCCAGTGAGAATACTTATCTAGCATAAACTAGTTCTCCAGTAGATAAGTTTTTTGTAGCCTTCCCCAAGTTTTTAAGGTAGCTGCAGCTTTTGCTTTTAACATGACAGGTGCATACATGAGTCATTAGCAGCTCATTACAAATGTCAAATATCAAATAATTAATAACAAAATTTACTCCCAAATTAATCCGAAGAAAAATCTAGTGGTCCAGAAATACTCTCATTAATAATTCTTTAGACCAGTATTGCCCATCCTAGAAATCAAAAGTTATGAATTAGCCCTGTCCTGCTCCCTCCAAACCATGGCTTAAAAAACAGACATAATTTTTTGTGTGTGGTTAAAAAAGTGTGAGTTATCTTGTTCACCTTGTGGTAACTTGAGACTGTGTTTCATACTGGGATTATTTTTTTAACAATAATTTTAAGTCCTTATGAAGGCTGCCGATTTCCTGTTTAAGGAAAGCCAAAATTCTCCCACAGCTGACTTCGTTTTGGGTAAAGAAACAAATTTTGTTAATCTGCTAAAACTGCAGGTGTTGGCCACAGTGAATTCAGGTGGTATGTTTCAAAAATAAATCTACAGAATCAGGTAATACATGGGATTAATTGTGAAATTTTATCTTTGTATGTCTTCTGATTTACTTTTTTGTTTCTTAAAGCTTTCCTTGCATTTAGGATTTTGCATCTTAAATATTTTTTCTACTGGAGTGCTGTCCTGGTTCGGACAGGACAGGGTTAATTGGGTGCTGATATTCTATACCATGATGACGTCACACCCTGGAGGCTG
>JAVSBS010020392.1:35452-47439 GCA_033124195.1 Coracias cyanogaster | reverse complement strand
CCCAGCACTGCAGGGGGGTCTCCCCAGAGCGCAGCAGAGGGGCAGGATCCCCTCCCTGACCTGCTGCCCACGCTGCTCGGGATGCAGCCCAGGAGGCCATTGGCTTCTGGGCTGATAATACACATTGCTGGCTCATCTCCAGCTTCTCGCCCCCCAGCACCCCAAGTCCTTCTCCACAGGGCTGCTCTCCATCCCTTCATCTCCAGCTGGGGTTGATACTGGACATTACCCCAACACACGTGTGGAACCTTGCACTTGGCCTTATTGAACCTCACGAGGTCCACCTGTGCCCACGTCTCCCGATTGTCCAGGTCCTTCTGAATGGATCCCGTTCCTCAAGTGGGTCACCTGCATCACTCAGCTTGGTGTCATTTGCAAACTTCTGAGGGTGCCCTTGATCCCACTGTCTATGTCACTGATAAAGATACTGAAAAGCACTGGTCAGTCCCTGTACAGACCCCTCAGGGACACCAACTGTCATTGCTCTCCATCTAGACATTGAGCTGTTGACCACCATCCAACAAGTTCCTTCATCCACTAAACGGTCCAGCCTTCAAATCCATATTGGGTAAAGAAACCCAACATCCAAAGTATTAAATGAACTATATCCATTCCAAAAAAGTCCTGGTGCCAACAGTGCCAAGAGGAAGAGAAACATCTGTTCAATGAGCAGCTGGGGTCCAGGAAAGCAAATAAGATCTTACGCCGCATACGAAACCGATGGGAGAAGTCATCTCTATTAACCAGTGCTTCGCTCTTCTCTGGATGCTCCATGTGGTGCCAGGCTTTCCAGCTTGAAAGGAGCATTGCAAAAGAAGGATAGAATAGAAAGATGAAATTTAAGTAACGGCCTTCAGAGACGAGGTACGGAGAACAGGAGGGAGCGACTGGCCAGGAAATTCCCAATCTGGCACAAAATGAACAAAGCACCATTTAGTGAAAATAAAGGTGATTAAAACCAAACCAGATGTAAGAAAGAGTTATTTGTGAAAGGCTGCATCAGGGTATGTCACTGATGCCAAAAGTTAGTATGTATCTAACGCAATCAAGACAATAATTAGTGTAGAATGCATGCATCAAAGAAGGAGGACCATGAACCAGTACCAGTTAGGGGCTGACCTGCCGGAAAGCAGCTCCAGAAAGAAGGACCTGGGAGTGCTGTGGGACAACAAATTGCTAATGAGCCAGCAATGGGCCCTTGTGGAGAAGTAAGCCAATAGTCTCCTGGGGTGAATGAAGAAGATTGTGGCCAACAGGTTGAGGAAGGTTCTTCTCCCTCTCTCCTCTGTCTTACTGAGGCCACATCTGAAGTATTGTGTCCAGTTCTGGGCTCCCCACTTCCAGAGAGACAAGGAGTTACTGGAGAGAGTAGATGATGCTGAAGGGACTGGAGCATCTCTGTGCCCAGGAAAGGTTGAGAGCCCTGGGGCTGCTGAGCTGGAGAAGAGAAGACTCAGAGGGGATCTGATCAATGCTGATCAATAGCTAAAGGGTGGGGCAAGAGGACGAGGCCAGACTCATGTCAGTGGTGGACAGTGAAAGAACAAGGGGTAAAGGGCACAAAATGGAGCCCAGGAAGATCCACCTCAACATAAAGAACAACTTCTTTACTTTGAAAAGGATGGAGTACTGGAACAGGCTGCTCAGACAGGCTGTGGAGTCTCCTTCTCTGGAGAGATTCCAAACACGCCTGGATGTGATCCTGGGCACCCTGCTGTAGGTGACCTTGCTGGAGCAGGTGGGTTGGATGAGATGATCTCCAGAGGTTCCTTCGAACCCCCACCATGCTGGGATTCTGTAATTTAGGAGATTTCATATCACAGAACTTAAACCAAAATACAGAACCCCTGATGGGACTTAACCTGCCTGCACCTGTAGAGGGTAAAGGAAAAGTCCCATATATCTTCTCATTGTGGAGGTCTTGTGCATCTCTGCAGTATCTGGTGCTGGTCCTGCCATAAGGAACTAGGTGGACCATGATAACCTGCTCCAGACAGCAGTTCTTTGGCTCTCAGCTTGTCCCACTCTTAAAAGACAAATGATTATAATAACATAGGTGGTGAAATAAGGAAAACATCTAAGAAAATGAAGTTTCCAGCTTTCAAGCAGAGGTCAATAAACAGGACCACTTCTTTTTTTATGGTTTCAGACAGTTTGGCAGGATCATTTTGTTGTTGATATAGCAAAAGATAAAGAGATTACGAAAAAGAACATGAAAGCAAAGATCTGAAGAGCTTCAGCGGAATCAAAAAGTCTTCCTAAAGCTACTGCGATAGCACAGATGTTATATAAACAGCAGAAATATACTTCATTTAGGGTTCTGCAACTTCAGTGCTTTACCTTCCTTCCAAACTTCCAAACTAGTTGAATATTTCAGTTCCTTACTGAACCTTTTGCTTCAGCCAGTGTCTCTCAGGAGCACCTTGCACTGCGTATTTACATACTTCTTAACACCTAGACCAACCATCTTGCCATCTGCAGATGACACCAGCTTCTTGCAAGGCATTTATTGTCTCCTTGTCAAAGGAGTCACCACCTTTTTTCAGCAGAGAATTACAATTGCTGGATGTCTGGTAGTTACGTCTCAGAAGCAGGACCAACACATTGTCAGAAAAATTTTATACAACCACTGGCAGAAGAGGAGATCCTCTGAACATGGGCAAGGGGACCAGCAGGCCACAAAATCGTATCTCAGCATCTTTACATCTCAGCTAAGCAAGAAACTAATCACAAGAAGGCTGGGGAGGGACTTTTCACAAAGGCCTGTAGTGACAGGACAAGGGGTGATGGGTTCAAACTGAAAGAGGGGAGATTTAGATAGGAAATTAGGAGGAAATTCTTCACTCTGGGGGTGGTGAGACACTGGCACAGGTTGCCCAGGGGGGTTGTGGATGCTGCATCCCTGGAGGGATGGCCAGGTTTTATGGGGCCTTGAGCAACCTGGTCTAGTGGGAGTTGTCCCTGCCCATGGCAACGGGGTTGGAACTAGATGACCCCTCAGGTCCCTTCCAACCCAAACCATTCTATGATTCTATGAAGTTCTCATGATTAAGGGCATCAAAACCAGATTCTAGCTTAAAATTTTAACTCATAAGAGTGAAAAAGAAGAAAGGTCTATACTTCCTACAGTGTCCATCTTCTGTAACTATATACAACCTGGGTAACTCAATAACCTGCTTTATTGGAGTGTATAATGAAATCAGTGTCAGTGCTGAATTCATTTTCCATGACAGAGAAAGCTTGCCTGAAGTAACTTGAGATGTGGCATTTTTAGTCTGAATCTCAACATGCAACGATTGCCCTGCAACTATTTTGTCTCCTGTGTGTATTTTGCAGGTTTATTTTTTCAATCTTTGCTTGTTACACTTAGCACTGAGGAACAGGCTACCCAAGTTAAATATCGTTTATTTATATCATTCTGTGATCATCATACACAGGTCGACAATCACTTATTATATACACCTTTATCTCCAATATATTTGACAGACACCATAGAATCATAGAATGGTTTGTGTGCGAAGGGACTTTAAAGGTCATCTAGTTCCAACCCACTGCCATGGGCAGGGACAACTCCCACTAAAGCAGGTTGGTCAGAGCTCCTTCCAACATCACCTGGAATGTTTCCAGGAACAGGGCATTGACCACCTTTCTAGGAAACCTGGGCCAGGGTCTCAACACCCTCAGCATAAAAAAACTTCCTTCTCTCTACCCTAAATGTCTTTTAGTTTCAAATCATCACCCCTTGTCCTGTCCCAACAAGCCCTGACGGGGCTTTAAGCAATCTGGTCTAGTGGGACGTGTCCCTGCCCATGGTGGAACTAGATTACATTTAAGGTCCCTTCCAATCCAAACTACTCTTTGATTCCATGACGCAAATTAACAAACCAAGCTAGATTCAAATTACATCAGGAGATAAAGCCTGGCTTGTGTCAGCGCTAGGGTGGCCAGCAGGACTAGGGCAGGGATCGTCCCCCTGGACTCAGCACTGGGGAGGCCACATCCCAAATCCTGGGGTCAGTTTTGGGCCACTCACTGCAAGAATGACACTGAGGGGCTGAAGCATGTCCAGAGAAGGGCAACAAAGCTGGGGAAGGGTCTAGAGCACAAGTCTGCTGAGGAGCAGCTGAGGGACCTGTGTTGTCGAGCCTGGACCAAAGAAGGCTCAGGGGAGACCTTTTTGGTCTTGACAGCTCCCTGAAAGAAGGTTGTAGCCAGGTGGGAGTTGGTCTCTTCTCCCAAGGAACAAGCGACTGGACAAGAGGAAATGGCTTCAAGTTGTGCCAGGGGAGATTCAGTTAGATTGGACATGAGGAACAGTTTCTTCCTGCCAAGTGTTGTCAAGGCCTGGTGCAGGCTGCCCAGGGCAGTGGTGAAGTCCCCATCCCTAGAGGGTTTCCATGGAGATGTGGTGCTGAGGGACCTGGTTTAGTGTTGACCTGGCAGTGCCGGGTTAACAGTTGGACTTGAGGATCTTAAAATTGCCCCCAACCAAAACAATTTTATGATTCTATAATGAAATCAGTGCAATTTGAATAAAATCATCCCTGAAGAGTATCAACATAATTTTGACTTTAAAGCCATAGAGTAAAGTGAAAGTTCGGAAAATCAAATGATGGTATCATTCATTTATTATTCATGCTGTTATGAGTACGATTTCCAGAAGACCAGTTTGCTTTTGGTACCCCTCCTCCAGGTCGACTAGATTTCTTTACATAAAACCAGCAATGCCATTTGGTCATATTAAATAAACGACAGCATTAGGGATGTCTGGGAAAACTTAGTGGACCAGCTCCGCAATGTTTCACAAAAGAATTAAATGGAAAGAACGCCAAAACATTAGTGTGACTGCAAGTTGGTATCTTACTTGTTTGAAAACGCTTTCAAGCAATTTTCCAAAAAGCCTTTTGGTGTAATTCGTGCAGGCTTTCAGGAGATTAAAGAAAATGGAGAGGCAGGTTCCTTTCAAAGGAAACAGTAACGGGCTAGAACTGATTTATTAGTGGTCAAGGGCATAGCACAGGCAAGTGACACTCAAGATTGAGGATTTTTCCAGGAAATTTTGGGAAGAGGGGCTGCAATTACTGTACGAGTAATCAGCCAAATCTACCTGGTGATGAAGTATATGCTTTCAAATTCTGTAATTTACATATGGAAGAGGTCAGGAGGGATTAAGAAGGTAAATCTATCTCCTGATTAGGTATGCAAGCTCAGGACGTCAGAAGGACTTACTCAATGAATATTCAAGAAGGTTTTTGCTTCCCAAAGGCTGAGTTGTTTGCATGTGATAAATTGAATATGTAGCAGAAGTCTCATCAGAAAGTTAAAGACCCCACCAGTGTGCCTCAGTATAGACTTGTTCCAGGGTGAAATCTGACTTTTTCTGTTGTTTATTACCTTTTCCATTTTATCTTGTGAAAATAAAGTTAGAGAATATATACAGGCAAGGAAGGAAAATCCACAACATCACAGGGATGTGTTCACTATTCACTGCATGTGCATTATCCACAGAAGCAGGTGGGACTTCCTAATTATTCTTCTTAATTTATGCAGCATTTAGTACAAGACAGACTATCTCACTTTAGCCTTTTACTTGGGATAGACAATAAAGGGAAATGATACGATCATCACAGGAAGACATTTTTGATGCTGAGGGTGGTGACACCCTGGCCCAGGTTGCCCAGAGAGGTGGTTGATAGCCCATCCCTGGAACCATCCCAGGTTAAGTTGGCTGGGGCTCTGAGCAACCTGCTCTAGTTACAGATGTCCCTGCTCACTGCAGGGTCTTGGACTAGATGACCTTGAAAGGTCCCTTCCGAACCAAATCACTCTATGATTCTATGATTATCTGCTTTCCTTGATTCACACTCTGCTTCCTATGAAGAATGTCATTTAACTAGGAATTTAAAGTACAGATAAGCTCAACTGCAAGACCAAGACAAGTTTCCAGGAAAAAAGCTGGGCTCAATTTTTGCTAACTGATACATTTTTACCCAAGTAACCATATAATGTGCCTCAGACTGAGTTAAGTTAGAAAAAAAATTGGTTGATGGTCTCCTAAGAAGAGCACTCTCCTGAAAGCAGAGATGGATTCCAATTCAGAAGAGCCAAGATGTCTCTAGGAGAACCTCCTGCTTTTCTCACCTTCTCTCAGCTGTTATTCTCTTATCCTGCTGTCAAAGAAACTGTGGCCAGCTTTTTATATCTCCACTAACTGCTCGTTCTAGGAAAACAAAACAATGTGATGTTCGTCACATGTACTGTGCAGCATCATACGGCATCAGTATGAATAGGGACATGTTTCGGATGAGAGGACACTGCTACTCTTTTCCGGTTTGTGCCGGGTGACTCATCATCATCCTGAATTTGGGAGGATGTGGAAATCCATTGACAAAGCAGCACCAGCTGCAAAAGCTTTGTGTCCACAGATCCTGTAAACTTTGGAAAAAAAAACAAACAATGCCCCCAAAAAATCAAGAAATTCAGCGTTCAGACCAATAGCGCAGCAGAAGATGCTGAATCTTTCTATAAAAGCCCATAAAGGACTACAAGGAAGATTCTAGTCCTGCCAGTGAGGAGATAATGGGACCAGGTTTTAAGCTGCTGCTGTTTGATTTCCACTGTGCCCACCCTATTACCTGCTCTCTGAGGACAGCTCCAGCCAAAGCACTATCAGAGGGAAAAATAAAGTAGCAACAAAATGAACATTTTTGCACGCAGTGCAGGACCATCATCCCTTGTCCTGTCACAACAGGCCCTCCTAAAAAAGATTGTTCCCATCTTTCTGACGAGCCCCCTTTAAGAAAGGTCCTTTCCAATCTGAATTATTTGATGACTTCCTTTCAAATTCATGGGACAACTTCAACTGGAAAAAAAACTTGAGGACTGATCCTGCTGGACATTCATTGGGGCTCTGGTACCATTCCAGTGTTAATGCAAAATGGAGCAGGATTATAAATAAATAGGAGAAGCATCCCAAAATATCCTTAAGCCTTGTGATGGCTCTTGAAATGACAGCATACAGAATCAAACCTTCTTAGGCAGGACTGAAGCTGGTTCTTCCATACCCTGAAAAAAAATCTTAACCCTTGGACTTTGGGTTGAAGGGGAAAATTAGCATCTTCTTTGCTCTTTGTTTCCGTTAATTTTCTCAGAAATGCTTGAAATTAAAGATTTTGGGCTAAATTAAATAATTTTCTATTAAGTGCAACCAGTCTGGCTGGCAGGGAAATTGGGTGTTTAGAGAAGAATAAATATTAATTATTATTCAAACTGAACAGAATTATTTTTATGTTTTCGGTTTGTTTGCCAACTTAAACACAACATCACAGCCACAGCCTGGGCTGAAGAGGTAGGAAGAGAACTACAGGCAGAACTGAGAGTGAAGAACAGGGACAAAACAGGATGAAGGAGAAACCCAAGCCTAGAGCTGAGACCTTGAAGGAGCCCTGGGAAAGCTGCTGAGGCAGGGCTTAAGGATCTTCCTAAACCCTCTGGGTGGAATAACTCCAGGTACTGGCTATCCAAGTCCCAAACCAGAAGAAAAATACATTTCATGGCCCCAGTAAAAGTATTTTTTCTTTCTTTCAGCTCTGGAGCCCCCAACACAAGAAGGACATGGACCTGTTCAAGCAGGTCCAGAGGAGGCCATGAAGATGACATGAGAACTGGAAGCCCTCTGCTGTGAGGTCAGGCTTAGAAAGTTGGGCTTGTTCAGCCTGGAGAAGAGAAGGCTCCAGGAAGACCATCTTTCAGCCTTCCAGTATCTGAAGGGGGCCTACGAGAAAGCTGGGGAGGGACTTTTTACAAAGGTCTGTAGTAATAGGACAAGGGGTAATGGTTTCAAACTGGAAGAGGGAAGATTTAGATTAGAAAGAAGTTCTTCACTATGAGAGTGAGGACACACTGGCCCAGGTTGCCCAGGGAAGTTGAAGATGCTCTGTCCCTGAATGTGTTCAAGACCACATTGGATGGGGCTTTGAGCAATGTGGTCTAGTGGGAGATGTCGCTGCCCATCATAGGGGGTTGGAACTAGATGATCTTTGAGGTCTCTTCCAACCCAACCCATTCTATGATTCTTCCTAAAATTGTCACGACTGCAAAGATTTCCCTTTCTTTTTTACACTGTGATAATTTTGCTTGTTTTTCCACACCCTGGTGAACACACCTGAAACGTTTTCAAATGAAGAAAGCCAATTTGTAACGCTCTGTTGAATTTCTAAAACGCTGTCATGCCCTGTTCTTTAATAGAATCCTGACTATTTGTTCACATGGAAAAACTTCAATCTTTTATACAGTATTTATAAAGGGTCATGTAAATAGATAAGCAGAGGAAGGGAAAAAAAAACCCAAAATCTAAAGGATTAACAGATATGGAAGCTGTTAATCTTGTAGAATGGATACAGCCCTGTAGGGAACAATTCCTGCAAGGTAGAAGGCACGATGATGCTGAGCCCCCTGAAACTGCTGTATAGGTGCTATAGGAAGGGACAAAAATGTGCATTTCCCACTATCAAGAAGAAGAGGGAGGAGAAGGAGAAAGAGAAGGAGAAGCATTTCCAATGGTGACAATGTGTTCATTACCTTATCACAGTCGCATCCCTCCATGAGATTAGTTGGGCGTCCTAGTGTCATGTTTATCTCTAAAGCCTTGGGTTTACACATAGCCCGTGTCTATCCCAGACAGCCTGGTGGATTCCAGTCAAACTAAAGAGTATCTCTAAATATCTCATTTTTTTAGGATATGCTCTAAGTTTGCAAGCTTGCTTTAAATCAAATACAGTTCCAATATCTACTTAAGCTTCTGCAATAAACTGACCAAAGGTTAAAAAAAAAGAGGAAAACACTTAAATGTCAGGCAAACATTTCCTGAAAGTAAATTAATATGGTTTATATATAAAAGAGGTGTGGAGTTTTACTCCAAAACTGCAAAAATGTGTCATAGAGGGCACACATTAATGACAGTGCTTTCATCTGATCCTCTGCCCTCTGCCACAGCTGAGGACAAACAGATCTCTGTACCATCCACCATCTCCAAACACCATCCACCCATCATGTCCAAATCCTGCCATGGTCCTACAGGAGCTGAAAGCTCCCCACAGCCAAGGACAAAGGCAGCAATGCATCTCCAAACATCTACATACCACAACACTTTCTCTGTAACTCATCATGGGCCTACAGGCACCTGGAAGCTCTCCACAACTGAGGATAAAAGGACGTATGCATGACCCTCCATCTCTACTTTCCACTATGGTCTTACTGGCAGCTGGAGACCCATTACAGTCTTGGACAAAGGAAGCACTGCATTACCAACCATCTCCACACCCCACTACTGACCTACAGGCAGCTCGAAGCTCCCCACAGGTTTGTTCCGCTTAGGGGAGAACTTCTCACAATATTCCAGTATTTAAAGGGTGGCTACAGAGAAGATGGAGGCTCCCTTTGACAAGGAGTCCCATGGAAAAGATGAGGGGTGATGGGGACAAGTCACTCCCGGGAAGATTCGGATTGGACACAAGACAAACATTTTCACAAGGACAATCAGCCATTGGAATCATCTCCACAGGGAAGTGGTGGAGTCCCTGACATTGGACTCTGAAGATTGGGCTGGACAGGGTGTGCTAGGCCATCCTGTCTAGACCAGGCTTTTGCCAACAAAGGCTGGACCAGATGATCCTTAAGGTCCCTTCCAACCTGGTATTCTAGGATTCTACGATGATGACAGTGAAGGTCTTGGCAAAGCTCATCAAATAAATATTAAGCACCTTGTAATATCCCCTTGAGAGGAGAGATGTGACAGAACAGCCAGGAAAGGTTGAATAAGCAAAACACTCGTGGATTCTCAAGGGGATTCTACATAAATAGAGACGAACAAACTATAAAAACCCCTTCTCTATAAAGGGCTCTTTATTGCAACGCATTAAATGAGCGTATATTTTCTGTGGCGACTAACACAGCGCAACTCGTAAAAGTGTGCAGGCCACCATTTTACTCATAAAAGAGCACAATGTTATGAATGTTTTATTAGGAACACTTGCCCAGATTAACACATGACAGAGCCTGCGCTGGTTTCTTTTTCTTACCCAAGAAAATAAGAAAGAAAAATCTTCAGGATGACAAAAAGTACTCAATAAACAACAATAGGAGGTTCTCTTCACCCTCTACTCTGCCCTGGTGAGGACACCTCTGGAGTACTGGGTCCAGTTCTGGGCTCCCCACTTCCAGAGAGACAAGGAGCTACTGGAGAGAGTGCAGCACAGGCTGCGAAGATGCTGAGGAGACTGGAGCATCTCTCTGCTGAGGAAAGGCTGAGAGCCCTGGGGCTGCTGAGCTGGAGAAGAGAAGACTCAGAGGGGATCTGATCAATGCTCATCAATAGCTAAAGGGCAGGGGCAAGAGGATGGGGCCAGACTCCTGTCTGTGGTGCCCAGCAATAGGACAAGGGCCAATGGGCAAAAACTGGAACCCAGGAGGTTCCATCTGAACAGGAGGAAAAAATTATCTCCTCTAAAGGTTCCAGAACCCTGGATCAAGCTGCCCAGAGAGGTTGTGGAGTCTCCTTCGGCGGATCGCGACACCTTCTCTGGAGAGATTCCAAACCTGCCTGGACATGACTCTGTGCACCCTGCTCTGGGTGACCCTGCTGGAGCAGAGATGTTGGGCTAGATGATCCCCAGTGGTCCCTCTCAACCCCTACCAGCCTGTGATTCTGTGATCTCCATCAGCTACATGCTGAATTTCAGTACCTTGAGCTAGCTACTCCTGGAGAGGACACGATGGATGTGCCTCTGTTGGGATCTACGTGGAGCTGGGGGTGAGGAACCCCAAGGGCATTGCTGATTTCAGGTTTCCTGAAGGAAACCTCCTTGGTCAGGATAGGAAACTGAAAAGGTGTGCTGGCAAGAAGAGGCAGAAAGGCTGCATTATAGCAGGAGCCACGTTCAAGGAAGGGGGAGCTTGTGCCTGCGAAGCCAGTGTGGATGAGCAGACCATGACCAAAATGCAATTTATATGAAGATGTTTTGAATTTCTTCCAGCTACTCCAAAGTCAATAATGCATAACAGCTCCTTGCTGCTTGCGGACAAAAGGTTTCTGCAGAGAATACAGTTTGATTATAATTACAGGACAGCATTTAAAATCAATCACCCCAGTAGCCCTCGTTCAGGTGCACTGTGCAATCTAATTACACTCCCTGCTGTCCATAGCACCTTCTCCAACCTGCAGCCAACAGAATTTCCCTCTTGGCAATACGTGGATAACTAAAATATATTTGAGGAGTAACACTTTTGGTTACAAAACCATCCTTGGGGTCCTGGTGGACAGTAAGTTAACCATGAGCCAGCAATGTGTCCTTGTGGCCAAGAAGGTCTCCTGGGTTGCATTAAGAAGAGTGTGAACCAGAAGGTTCTCCTCCTCCTCTATTCTGCCCTAGGGAGGCCACCTCTGGAGTATTGTGTCCAGTTCTCAGGTCAAGAGGGAAAGGGAAATACTGGAGAGAGTCCAGCGGAGGCTGCGAGGATGATTAAGGGACTGGAACATCTCCCTTACGAGGAAAAGCTGAGAGCCCTGGGGCTGGTTAGTGTAGAGAAGACCCAGAGGTGATTTGATCAATGTTTATAAATATTTGAAGGGTGGGTGTCAGGAAGATTTGACCAGATTCTTTTCAGTGGTATGAAATGATAGGACGACGGACATGGGCACAAATTAGAATACAGGAAGTTCCACCTCAACATGAGGAGAAACTTCTCTACTGGCCCAGGCTGCTCAGAGAGGTTGTGGAGTCTCCTTCTCTGGAAACTTTCAAAACCTTCCTGGACATGTTCCTGTGTAACCTGCCCTAGGTGAACCTGCTTTGGCAGGGGGCTTGGATGAGATGACATCCAGACATCCCTTCCAACTCCTACTATTCTGTGATTCTGTGGTTTGGTGGGTTTTTTCCAATATGACTTCCATTTTCAGAAGCAACAGTTAATATGATATAAATTATACC
>JAVSBS010020392.1:15394-34925 GCA_033124195.1 Coracias cyanogaster | reverse complement strand
TTCTGTGATTCTGTGGTTTGGTGGGTTTTTTCCACTATGACTTCCATTTTCAGAAGCCACAGTTAATATGATATAATTTATACCTGCAGAGATGTGTAGGGCTGTGGTGTAACTAAGAGGAACTGGCTTTATGAAACAGAGCATCCAAAACCAAAATCAGTGCTACATGCTCCATGACTCCATCCAGGCTGCTCAAGGAAATCCAGCATTTCCCCAGAGCATGACGGAGTGGGGACATCTTGGCTCCTGCTTCACCTTTAGTCACAGAATCATAGAATCATTAAGGTTGGAAATGACCTCTGAGATCATCAGGTTCAACCATTAAAGTCACAAAACCATCAAGTTGTGAAAACATTCTCCAAAAGTGGAGTCTAGTAATGGTGTTAATGACAAAGTAAGGGGCAAAATGAAGTCCCACTTCTCCCAACCTCTTCTCTGAGTGTGAAGAAGCATTTGCCTCAACAGAGCTCTTTGAGATACTGTTTTTGTTGATGAATCTAATTAAGATGGTCGCTTCCCACTTACCGAGGCTGAAATCACATTTCTTCCCTGTAGTAAACTGAATTTCAATGCCCCAAAGATTTTTTTATTTTAAAGAGTAACAAGAAACACAGGGAAAAAAAATAATCTGAAGATCAAATATTCAACAACAACAAAAACTGCATAGAAATACCAAGAAATTCCTGGTTTACTGATTTCACAGCACAACTGAATCCTGCCATTTTGCCCCACCTCAAGGACTAATGATTTGGCTTGATAAGAACCACAGAGAAACATGGTGGGTTGTACAGCCACGTGCACCCTCTGCTTTCGGAGCAGTAGGATCCCAAATAAAAAGGCAGAGTAAGTCCCAATCAATATGCAAAGAACCTCAAAAGAAGATTAAAAACACTTCGTCCTGTTTATGTAACTAATGAGTTTGTGTGTCAGCAACAAGACCAGGGGCTTTCTTATTTTAACTGTTCCCCAAAGGTCGGTTCTACTCGGAATTATTTAAGTTTTCTAAGGCCTCAGGACTTGTTATATAACAAAGGCAGAGCTCAACATGCGGCCTTGGGCTGGTTTGGAGTAGCTCACCTGTATCAACCCCATTCCATCAATACGCACTGCCATGGTAACTGGGTCCTCAGCTGGAATGCTAATTATCCCCCTCTGCTTCCAGGAACAAGAGCATTAGACCTACAAAAAAAGAGATGCCTTTCTCCTCCTCTCATTAACTAGTTTTACTTGCTCAGCACATTAATGCAGAGCTAAGAATGATTATACAGGGGCAGCAAATGAGCTGCATAAATCTGCTTTCGGTACATGTGAGCCACAGGGACTTGTGGAGTCTGGGAGGAGACCCAGAGATCCTCGCTGGGGGGTTCATGCTGGGTACCGCATGGGAGAGCATCATAGAATCATAGAATGGTTTGGGTTGGAAGGGACCTCTAAAGGTCATCTAGTCCAACCCCCCTACAATAAGCAGGGATAGCTCTAACGAGATCAGATTGCTCAGAGCCCCATCAAACCTGATCTTGAATGACTCCAGGGATAGGGTCTCCTCCACCACCTCTCTGGGCAACCTGTTCTAGTGCTCAACCACCCTCATATTAAAGAATTTTTTCCTAATGTCCAACCTAAATCTACCCTTTTCTAGCTTCAAAACATTACCCCTCGTCCTATCGCTACAAACCCTTGTGAACAGCCAGCCCCAGGTAGCAAAGGCATGGACTGAACCTGAACTCTGCTGCCGTTTTGAGTTTCAGGGCTTAACCTTCACTTTCTAAAAATAATCTTGCCACCAGTATTGATTTTAGAAGGCAGGTAGGTCTTCTGTTCTCCTAAAGGATTGAAGTGACCTTCATCCTGCTGATAAAATGTGTTGGATTGACAGTGCAGGAAAGCAAAGGCTTGTATCTACTATGTGAGTAAGCACAGCAAGGACACCAGCGTCCCAGAGTTTGTATGCATATAGATTCACGCAAGTATCTGGAGACACCTCCCTGTGAAGCCTATGGATTTACACCAGAAGCAAGAGCAAAACAAAAAAAAATTCTCCGAAGAAGAAAAATATCTAACATTGATAAATACTATGCAATTTGGATCACAGAATCATACAATGGTTTGGGTTGGAAGGGACCTTCCAAGGTCCTCTAGTTCAAGCCCCCTGCAGTGAGCAGGGACATCTGCAACTACAGCAGGTCCCACAGAGCCCCATTTGACCTGACCTGGAATGTTTCCAGGGATGGGTCATGGGGCAACCATTTGCCAACAATATTAGAAGTCTTGCCATCCTCCAAACCTCCCCATCCTGAAGAACGACAAGTCCTCCTGCGTGGTGATGGTGGGAACAGAAACACAGGCTAACATGCCCTGCCTTTTGAAGATGAACTTTGGAGAGTTGCTCTGAATGGATATGCCAGAAGCTTTAACATCCAAGTTCCTGAGGACTACACATTACTCTTCCTAAATATATGAGTTGGGCTCTCCCAAAAGATGACGTTTGCTCCCACTTCTCTTATGCATGATAAAGTCATGCACTATTTTGCAGCAGAAGTTGTTCAATCTGTCCTATAAACAACTGACAGAGAGGATTGACTTGTAGTTGCAGTATCTTGTTTTGTTTCTCCCCAAAGTAAAGATTTTGGGATAAAACTCCCAGGGAAAGCGAGAGAGGTTTCTCCAAGGCCAAAGCAGAGCCAGATGGGTTCACGTTGCTGCCAGATGGACCTGCAGAGAACCACCTGGACCACCTTGAGCAATCCATTAGTCAAGGAAGCCCCTGCGACTTCTAGGGATGATTTAACTATTGGTTAATGTCAGAGCTGGAAGGCAAACAAGTGGACGAGCTGGTGGATAATCAATTGCAGCACATTCGCTGAGTCAGTGGCTGGCAGCATTTGATACCGAGTTTATAGCAAATACCTCCTGAATTTCCCTTTGCTAGCTTCACACCAGTCTCACACAACAGTTCCTGTTGCTTTTATACCAGAATACAACAATGAATATTTTTTTTGCATGAATACAGGGTCCTTTCCTCCTTTAGTACAAAAAATAGGAGCTCCCATACACCACCCACTCAGTTCACACAGGCCAACAACCACTTGTCTGATAATCCTCACGTCCCAGCAATTGCCTGGATGGCAGCTGAACTGATCCTGTAGAGTGGAAAAGCTTCATCTACCATCATTAGTCCTGCATCTATTTCCTTGGCTCTGTTTTTTGAGTAAGTACCCCAAGGCTGTGGGAGCTGCCCTCATTCATCTCATCAAAGTACCCCACTAGGAACAACATTCTTGGCGATTGAGATCAGCTTGTATCTCCCCATTGCAAGAATAAATTTCCCTCTCTAAAAATAAAGTGAAAAATTTGCTATTCAGCAAGCTCTGAGAGATCTTCTCTCAAATTCAGTTAAAATCAAGGATGGGAAGTGTCTCCTCAATCTGGAAATTTGATCTATCACAATTTTGCTAAAATGTCATGAAGGATGAGAAAACCAAGTCATGGAATCATAGAATCATAGAATGGTTTGGGTTGGAAGGGACCTCAAAGATCATCTAGTTCCAAACCTCCTGCATGGCAGGGACACCTCCCACTAGACCAGGTTGCTCAAAGTCCCATCCAATCTGCCCTTCAACACCTCCACAACCCGCCGTGGGCAACCTCAGAGTGAAGAATTTCCTTCTAATTTCCAAGCTAAATCTCCCTTCTTCCAGTCTGAACCCATTACCCCTCATCCTATCACTACAGGCCTTTGTAAAAAGTCCCTCCCCAGCTTTCTTGTAGGCCCCCCTCAGATACTGGAAGGCTGCAATGAGGTGTTTCCAGAGCCTTCTGTTCTCCAGGCTGAACAAGCCCAATTCTCTCATCCTGTCTTTATAGGAGAGGTGTTCCAGCCCTTGCAACATCTTTGTTGCCCTCCTCTGGACCCTCTACAAGAAGTCCATGTCCTTCTTGTGCTGTAAGTCTCAGACCTTTTATTTAAGCTGAGACTTAAACTCATCAGAAGAAAATGAGAATCAAGAAGAGCTGCCCACTTCAGTAAAGTCTTGGGTTAAAGATGACCTCAGGTTTACCAGCTCTGATGGCAGATGAAGCACTTAAGCGCTGTCCATGGGAATCCAGAAGAAAGAGCAACTGTTGTAGCAAAAAGATCCTGACCTCCAAGCACACAAAAAGGAGATGAGAAAGGTCAGATTTTGTAGGGATCAAGAGGAAACAAGTCTAAGTGGAAAGGAAATCCACAAATCTTCAAATCAAAGACAGCAGCTCAAATTTTGTCTATTGATAAGGCTTTCTGCAACAGAAGCCAAAAGAGAACAAGGACATAGCCCACTGGGGAGCCCACAGAAAGCTTGAGGAAGGACAAAGTAGAACCTCTGAAGGACAAGAGGAGACAAAGCCTCCTAAGCTGATGGAGAAGATGAATCTCAAAGACAACTCAAGGAGCCTGATGGATGAAGCTGGAAGTAGAGAGAGATCATTGGAAATCAAGTTAAGGTGCTTCACTGGACAAGGAGCAGACACTGCACTAGAAAGGAGCTCGGCTGGAGGTTCAGGACAGAAATGCTCCCGATAATTCAGGGCTGGGCATTCAACCTGCAAGTGCTTGAGGTGAGGAAATTCAAGGCTCTGGACTCAAGACCCATCTTGGTATTTTCAAAGAAGAGTACAATAAAATTCCCTTACACAGACAGGACCTGAAACCTTCAGCACTGAGAAGAAGCCAGGAAGCCAACCAGCAACAGAAGTAGGCCACAGTTAAACGGAAAAAATCCCTGTGTTATCACAAGCTTACCATAATAAATACCAGCAATAGTTTGGAGGGGCACAAACAGCATCATACTTTCATAAGTTATTGTTCTACATTTTTGCTTCCTCCTTGATCTCAAGGCTTCCAAGATTTGTTTATTATAGTAAAAAGAAATATTTAAGAACAGATTCCTACTTTGGATGACTTCGTTGGCATCCAAGGAAAAAATGCACCAGCTGCCTGGAGCCATTTGCCATTTTTATTTACTGACAGAATGAAGCTCTTGCACATTACTTGTGGGGTTTTTTATTAACAAGAAATACTGGAAATAGCTGCAGATTATTTACATTTCTACAAAATCTTTACAAGCCCATTCTCCAAGCAACTGTTGGTGCTTTCTGGGGCGAGCATGTAATCACAGAGAGAAAACCTCCTGGAGATGTACGGATTGTAGACAGCTTCTTTTATCTTTAAGTCTTTATTTACTCCAAAAGTCATTGGTGTGGAATCTACATTAAGGATAAATCATAGAATCATAGAATGCTTTGTGTGGAAAGGACCTTTAAAGGTCATCTAGTCCAACCACCCTGCAGGGAGCAGGGACATCTGCAACTAGAGCAGGTTCCTCAGAGCCCCGGCCAACCTGACCTGGAATGATTCCAGGGATGGGGCATCAACCACCTCTCTGGGCCACCTGGGCGAGGGTCTTACCACCCTCACTATAAAAAATTTCTTCCTTGTATCTAGTCTGAATCTACCCTACAAGAGGATTCCTCACAGCTCTTCATCTCAGGTAGTCTGAACAAAAACACCTCTCTGGATCCTGTTTCTGGTGCAAGAAACTCTGCTGCCAGCAGCTCACCCTTCCTGCAAAGCAGTCACGACTGTACTTTGCCAGATTGGGACTTTTCCAACAACTTCTGCAGGTCGAAGTGTTTTACCATCATCAGCCTTGGCTTCCAATGACAATACCATGGACAGGAGGCTTTGTCTGTGGAGCCCTGTAGAGAAAACTTAACCATCACGGCAGCACCACCAATGGATCACAGAACCACAGAAGGGCTTGGGCTGGAAGGGACCTTTCAAGATCTGATCCAACCCCCCTGCAGTGAGCAGGGACATCTGCAACTACAGCAGGTTGCTCAGAGCTCCATCCAACCTGACCTTGAGTGTCTCCTGGGATACGGCTTCTACCACCTCTCTGGGCAACATGGGCCAGATGGACCGAGTTAATATCAACTGCCTATAGAAATACTCCTTATTCAATCTTTATGAAAGGAACATGACTTTTGAAAGATCTCAACCAGTACTGCATAGACAATAGTGTACTGGAAGGTGTCTTTTTAAAAAATTTTACCAGCCAGTGCCTAAATGTAAAGAAATCTGGATTAATCCAAAGTGTCACCTCTCACAGCTCAAGTGGTGATGCCATCTCAATTTTGCCATTATTTCCTTTGGAGCAGCCACACTCCCACCCACTCAAGAAGCAGCAAGATAAAAACTTTACAAATAAATACTAGTTGACATTCAGCCTTGTCCAGCTTTTGGGAAACAGTCTGATGGATACAACCCATTTTTCAGCTATTTTTTCTTATTATTTTTAATTTCTAATTCCACCTGATGAACAGAAGACTCCCATCAATCACTTGTGCTGCCACTTGGGGAGAAAATAAAAGCATAGAAAAAGGGAGGCTCATAAAGTAGTTTTATTTCCTTTTATAATTGAGTTAATTTTGTATTATTGGTTAATGATAAGCAAGTAAAGTTTTAGCTGATTCAGAAAAAGTTTCTCCAGTAAAACTTCCTTTGTAGGCTGTTAGAAAATGAGAGAGAAAACTTCTTTTCTGTGCAATTTTTTTCGCCCGAAACAACTAAAACCAAATTACCACTTTAAATGCCTTCTATAGCTTTTTTTTTTTCCCTTGATTTTTTTTTCAGTGTCCAGTGCAGAATCTGAAGTTTTCAGACAGATTTTAATGCAACAAGTAGGGTCATGTGTGAAAAACAACACAAGTGCTCCGGCACTACAGTGAATGGAAATGTTCAAAATCACACAAGGGAGGACGATAAGAGAAGGAGAAGTGCACATAACACAGAAGAGCTGGAGAAAAGCCAACTGTAGAGACCATTCTTGCACGGACTGACGGAGGGACCAGTTGACCTCGGAGGTCTCTGCGTTTCCTGACTTCCATACTTCTGTGAGGCTCATTAAAGGCTCTGAGCACAAAGCATCAAACGCCTCAAGTGAAAGCTGGTCGCCATGGGAATAGAGGACAAACTAAAAATAACGACAGGACGGCATTTTAACAGTTTTGCAGGAGATCGTCATGGCAATGGGGAGAGTTGTAACCTGTTGTCATGATAACCAAAGTTTTAAGTTAATGGCAAAGCATTCCACTTCCACTTCATCTTTATTGATAACGAGTTCAACATCCACGATGGGAGAATTACACATCACTGCTGGGGGGCAGCAAGGGGAGAAAACATGTTGTCTGGTTACAAAGGAAATTTAAAAACCCTACAGCCAGCCCGAAGCACCGATAGGATAGAGAAGAACCTAGAGATGAAAATACATGGGGAGTTGCATTATGCCTTTTTTAGGGAGATGTTCTCTGCCCTTCAGTGCTTAGATAATGTTATCTTTACTATGGGACAAGCAGCAGAAGTGTTGGCAGGGAACAGGCAGGTCACTTGAGCCAATTGCTCTCGCGGAAGCATCACCAGCACTCAAGGAAGCAGTGACATGAGTGATTTCTTGTTTTAATGGAGACAAATGGATCGGACTAAGCTAGTGAGGACACAGAGAACTGGGTTCAGTTTTGGGCCCCTCGCTCCAAGAAGGACATTGAGGCACTGGAGCATGTCCAGAGAAGGTCAATGAAGCTGCAGAAGGGTCTAGAGCACAAGGCTGGTGAGGAGTGACTGAAGGACCTGGGGTTTTTGAGCCTGGAGAAAAGGATGCTCAGGGGAGACCTTCTTGCTCTTGACAACACCCTGAAAGACGGCTGGGGCCAGGTGGAGCTGGCCTCTTCTCTCAAGGAACAACCGACAGGACAAGAGGAAACAGCCTTAAGTTGTACCAGGGGAGCTTTAGGTTAGACATGAGGAACAATTTCTTCATGGAAAGGACTGTCAAGGCCTGGACCAGGCCAGCAGTGTGCCCAGGCAGCACGGAAGGCCAATGGCATCTTGGCTTGTATCAGGAAGAGGGTGGGCAGCAGGACTAGGGCTGTAATTCTCCCCCTGTACTCGGCACTGGTGAGGCCTCACCTCAAGCACTGTGTACAGTTCTGGGCCCCTCACTTCCAGAAAGATATTGAGGTGCTGGAGCGGGTCCAGAGAAGAGCAACAAGACTGGTGAAGGGGCTGGAGGGAAAGTCTTATGAGGAGAGGTTGAGGGAGCTGGAGTTGTTCAGCCTGAAGGAGACTCAGGGGAGACCTTATCACTCTCTACAACTACCTGAAAGGAAGTCGTGGTCAGGTGGGGGTCAGGCTCTTCTCCTGTGCAACTACTGACAGGACGAGAGGGCATGGCCTGAAGCTGCACCAGGGGAGGTTTAGGTTGGATATTAGGAAGCAATTCCTCATGGAAAGGGCAATTAGACACCAGAATGGACTGCCCAGGGAGGTGGTGGAGTCGCCATCCCTGGAGGTGTTTAAGGAAAGATGGGATGTAGCACTTAGTGACATGGTCTAGCTGATGTTGCAGTGTTGGGACATAGGCTGGACTTGATGATCTTGGAGGTCTATTCCAGCCTCAATAATTCTGTGATTCTGTGATTTGCTCTTGTCCTATTGCTTGTTACTTGGGAGAAGAGATCAATCTCCAAATGCTTGATATCAAATACAGAGTGTAACACGTGGACCCTCTTGTAGCCTCCATCACTAGCTAGCAGTGCTAACTTTCAAGCATTTAGTTGAATGCAAAAACAGAAGTGCATTTCCACACTATCCCTCCCACAAGACAAGGACAGGTAAACCACTAATCTTACAGTTTAACTCCCTGCACTTTGGGGTTAGGGGCTAGAGGAGAAGAGACAAACTTACCAGGTTCAAATGCATGTGCCAAAGGTCAAGCACCAAACCAAGGTACCTGCATGAGAATCACAGAACCATAGAATGGTTTGGCTTGGAAGGGACCTTCCAAGGTCATCTAGTCCAAACTCCCTGCAGTGAGCAGGGACACCTGCAAATACAGCAGGTTGCTCAGAGCCCCATCAAGCCTGGCCTTGAACACCTCAAGGGATAAGGCTGCCACCATCTCTCTGGGGAACCTGCTCCAGTGTTCCACCACCCTCACAGTAAAAAACCATGTAAAAGTAAGTGCTGGTATTCTAAGCTCTCTGAAGCTAATACAAAGAATCATAGAATCATGGAGTCACAGAATCATTCTGGTTGGAAAAGATCTTTAAGATCATAGAGTCCAACCGCTAACCCAGTACTGCCAGGGAAGCCTGGCACCACTAAACCATGTGCCTCAGCACCACATCTCCATGGCTTTGAAACCCCTCTGGAGATGGAGACTCCACCACTGCCCTGGGAAGCCTGGGCCAGGCCTTGACAACCCTTGCCATGAAGAAATTTTTCCTCATGTCCAATCTAAACCTCCCCTGGTGCAACTTGAGGCCATTTCCTCTTGTCCTATCGCTTGTTCCTTGGGAGAACAGACCATCCACAACCTGGCTCCAACCTTCTTTCAGAGATAAGTAATTGCAAAGAATGATCCCTGCATCTAAGATCTTCATTTGTCTCAGATGGTTGCAAGAGACCTGAGAGTCACCAACCTGCTGCTCATGCATTCAGTGAGATGTTGTAGGTGAGCATCATAAATCTGAGTCTAGCAGTCCTAGAGCCTGAGTTACAGGTTTGCTCAAAGCAAACCTTGTCTAAAGACTACATGATCATTATTGTGTCTTCACTTATGAAAGATTGTTCTGTTCATCCTGGAATTATAATAGTTAATTATATTACTGTCTCCTTAACTGTTTTGAGGGGAGAGAAAAAAAAATTCTGGCAACAGAATGCCTGAACTGTACACACATCATCACCCAGACCTTCAACACACAGCACAAAATGGTCTTCACCTCAAGAAATCGTTCCAAATTGGAAAAAAGAAGAAGCTTGAGGTACAGAAGTTCAGATGCATACACACTCATCTCTTTTTAAATGAAAAAACTCGTTGATAGGCTGTTAAAATCAGGGGTTTTTACTCTATTTAATTTATTTATCATGTGTTTTGCATCTCCTGGGAACATCACCAAAATGGACAACTTGTCCCTAGAGATGGATGCTCTTCTCTGCAATACATTAGGTTTCTAATAACGAGAGACAACAACATCATTTTTGAGTGTAAATGGATGGCAACAAATCAAGCGTAAGGCAGAAGCTGCCTCTGGTTACGTACTAAAGAGAATTTCTTAACTATGAGTTATGAAGGTCTTCACCTATCTTTACTCCAGGGTTTCATTCTTCTACTTCTCCCTCCAACTCTCACATTCAATAACCATTGCCCAGAAGTCAGGTCTTCTGAGAGCTCATCTTTTCAGCTTGATTTCTTCTTTCTTCTTCTTCTTTATTAAAAGATTTTAAATTATTTTGTTTATGAAATGGAACAAATTAGACGTGTCCCCAGGGTAAAGGCTGCTAGGCTGACAGCATGCTAGAAGGGACCTGTTTGGGACCTGCTTTGGAGGTGAGCATGGCCAGCACTGGGGTGGTGGTCACAAGCTGCTGCTCTTCTCTGGAATATTAAAGTGTTTGGTTTTGTTCCCCAGGTCAGTGCTAAGACAAGACCTCAACAAAGGAGAGACATGGACCTATTGGAGTGGGGCCAGAGGAGACCACAACACTGATGTGAGGGCTGGAAGCCCTCTGCTGTGAGGCCAGGCTGAGGGTGTTGGGCTTGTTCAGCCTGGAGAAGAGAAGGCTCCACAGAGACCTTCTTGTGGCCTCCCAGTATCTGAAGGGGGCCTATCAGAAAGATGGGAACAGACTTTTGAGCAGGGCCTGTTGGGACAGGACAAGGGGTGATGGTTTGAAACTCAAAGAGGGAGATTTAGACTAGACAGAAGGAAGAAATGTTTTACACTGAGGGTGGTGATACCCTGGCCCAGGTTGCCCAGAGAGGTGGTTGATGCCCCATCCCTGGCACCATTGCAGGTGAGGTTGGCTGGGGCTCTGAGGAACCTGCTCTAGTTGCAGATGTCCCTGCTCCCTGCAGGGGGGTTGGACTAGATGACCTTGAAAGGTCCCTTCCAATAGAAAACATTCTATGATTCTATGATCTCCACCACGCATTGCGATGCTACACCACCACCAGTTCATCACCAGGAGCCCTACCTTGCACCTGCCACAAAAGCTTCATTTTTACCGACTTGAGTTTTACGGCTCCTTCTCAACCTCACGCAAAGCAACTGCGAGGATTCAAAAAGCTTTATGTGATAAGGCTGTTGACAAACGTGTTTCTCATCAAAGGACCCGGAGCTGGCTATTCCTGCAAGGAAATGAGCACTTCTTGACATCAGCAGAAACTCAGGGGTCAGGGATGGGGGAAGGATCAGTGGGGACAAGAGGAGGGGAAGGCAAAAAAAAGACCGTAACACTGAAGAGTCTTTCAGGACTCATTTATTTGAGCCCTGCCAAGCCAGCTCACTGATGCAATATTTTCTTCCTGCACTCTGAGCCAGGGCTTTGGGATCTAATAAATCATCACTGGCCACAGAGACATTAAAATTCTAGCCCAGTACCGCATTAGATGAAACAAGGCCGAATGCCAGCAAGGGCTGGGAGAGGGAAAGGCAGGCACACACGCTTTAAAATAAGGATATGGATGCATTTGCATAGAAGGAACTCCTAATTTTGGCTTTAGGCAAGGCTAAATTCAACACAGAGAGCAAACAGATTAATGAGCCAGAGCCTCGACTGCGCCACTTTGGGCAAGCTAGTCCCTGTTAAACTTAAACTAAGATATTAGGTAGAATAAAGCACCATAGAAAAAGAGACTCGGTAATTTATAGATGTGGTACAAACCGGGGGACGATTCCTGAAGCTTATAAAAGTCTTTTATGAGCCTGCACTAGATCGTGTTTCTGGACGATGCGTGTTGTAAAAAATAATTGTGCACTGGGAGAGGAGAAAAATTCAATATTTAATCTATGAACGTGTTTCCAGAAGTCAAGCCACAAAATTTTAATTTATCACCTTCAGACTACAAAAATATAACAAGTATCTAAGCACTTATTTGTGGTGCCAGATGAAAAAAAAATAAATAAAAGGGGGAAGGGAGGCAGGAAAGGCAGCAAATATTAAGGGGGTTTCATTGGATCATGAGGCAGTGCTGGAGCTTATTTTTCATCATTTAATTGAAGCACCTGGGGATTGAAGAGGTATTGAATGGGTGGTGTGCAAGTACGCAGAGAAAAACAAGCAAGGATCAGAATTTAAACTGCAAACAGCAGGAAAAAAATATGCAGAAAAAGCCCTTTATTTTAGTCTTGGTGAGATTTTAATTTACAACGGGGAGGTTCCGAGCAAGCGTGGGGGTGGTCAGTGCTAGGAAACATGTTCGTTCTGTTTTACGAATGACCACCATCTCCAATTCACATGAAGACAAGGTCACATTCCAGCTTCATGCTGCCCACGGCTCCCAAAGTGCTCTGCAGAGAATCACTGACCCATTTAGTGACTGCTGATGGACTTCTGCTAACCCATGCTGGTGCTCTTCACCTCCAGAAGGAAGGATATAAAAAACTGATCTCGTATTTTTTCCACATTAGCTACAATTGGAAGAGAGACACCACAGCTTCATGGAAGGAAGTGTGCTAGAAACAAGGGGAGGGAGGTCCCTAGAATAATCTCACAGCCCAGGTGCTTCATAGGATCACCATCTACATCAGCAGCTTTCTCAATAGAGCAAATCGGACATCCAGAGATAGTTATAGGGAAGGAGAAAATAATTATGGGGGTTTGAAAAGCAATGAGGATGAAGTAAGTTGGTTGCCTAGGGAAGCTGTGGATGTTCCATCACTGGATGTGCTGAAGGCCAGGCTGGATGGGGCTTTGAGCAACCTGGTCTAGTGGGAGGTGTCCCTGGCCATGGCAGGGGGGATGGAACTAGATGATCTTTAAGGTCTCTTCCAACCCAAATCATTCTATGATTCTATGACTCTAAGTTTAAGATTTGATGTATCAAATCAAGCATGATTTGGCAACATGACCTAGAGGCATGGAGAACTGAAGTGCCACAGAGACAATACCAAGATGGCCAACGTGATCTTTGACTGCCCAGACAGAGGCTCCTTGCTGTTCAGTAAGGAGAACATGTAGGAAAACATATGGAAGAAAGGGGAACCGACAGGAGAAGAAGTTTTAAATGGTGTAAAACAATAAACCATAGCCAAAACAAAGTGAAAGAAGATAGCTTAGAAACGTGATAAATTCACAAAGCCACCAAAAAGGAGTTTTGTTCTATTATGTACAGAGACTAAGAAAAAACATAACGAAAAATTACATTCACCAATTTTACTACCGAATATACATTTTCAAAGCCCAAATCATTGGCTGGGATTTGTCTACACGCTATGTAAGCCAGAGCTTTGGTAGGGCTCATGCTTAAAAATTAAGCTTATTTCTTCCCCAAGGGAGTGAAGAACTTCAGAAAATTATCCATTCACCTTTTATTTTCTTTAAACAGAGTACTTTCCCCTTCAAAACACGTTTCCAAGGCCATCTCTTTTTCCACCTATGTTTGGCTTTTTTTTTCTCTGCCTCATGTACATTTTCTCCAGCCCTCTTCAGTCCTCATCATTTAATCTTTTTACTTCTTTTCCACTAGAGGGAAAACAAAATCAATATTGTAGCCAAGAAACGAGGTAGAGCATAAACCAGTTCCATTTTTTAAGCTTGCTCATAGGATTAGAAGGCACACAATGGGGTCATTCAGGAAAACACAACATGAGTTATATAAACTGAAAGGGAGTAGATTTAGATTAGATATTAGATGTTAGGAAGAAATTCTTCACTCTGAGGGTGGTGAGACACTGGCACAGGTTGCGCAGAGAAGCTGTGGATGCTCCATCCCTGGAGGTGTTCAAGGCCAGGTTGGATGGCGCTTGGAGCAACATGGTCTAGTTGCAGATGTCTGTGCTTGTGACAGGGGGGGTTGGAACTAGATGATCTTTAAGGTCACTTCCAATGCAAAGCAATATAGGATTCTATGAGTTTTGTTCGCTTTTAAGATCTGAGACTTCTGTTTATTTACAACATACAGAAGCTCTAAAGTGTGTAAAAACTTATACAAACAGCTATAAAACAAGGGGTAAAGGATGTTCTCCAAAGTTTCTATGAAACTCCTTGGAAGGTTCACATCAGAGGGACCAATCTCCAAATCAGCTGAGCCAACATATATCTGTAATGAGATGTTATGAATTATTTTCTTCAAAGGAGCTTTAATATCACAAAATTACAGAATCACAGAATGGTAAGGGTTGGAAGGGACTCTGGAGATCATCTTGTCCAACCTCCCTGCCAAAGCAGGTTCATCTAGGGCGGGTTACACAGGGACATATCCAGGCCTCCATGTCTAACACTAAAGAGAAAGAAAGAAGTCTTTTGGCTTGAAACACAGGTATGTGTCACCAACACTTCTGTCTACCAAGACCTATTCTGCACAGCAACCTGCGTCTAACCACAGGTGAGTGCAGTGGGGTAACCTCCATGCCCATCATCCAATGGTGCTGCCGTCAGCAGGAGAACCACCCAAATGCAGCATACAACACGTTCATAAATAATCCAGTTGTCACCCAACCCCCACTAACCCCGCTTCCTTCTTCATTCCCCAAGAAAACTCGTCCTTTGTTTCTTTAGGGGTTTTATGCTTTTTATGACTCCGAGAAAGTCCGTAAGTTAATTTAAAGATGGTGAATTTAGCCACCATTGATCAACCAGAGCGCTAGAACTCAACCAGCTTCCAACAATGAGAAATTCAGCAAGTTGTTTGGAAGTATTCCTGTATGAAAATTATGTACTTAAACATAAAAATAACAAGAGTCTACCCAAGTCAGAGCTCATTCTTCTCCAAGTCAAGTGTGATTTTCTTGTCTGCTCTATAGATACCAATTAATAAACATGAAGAATTGCCAGAGGAAAAATAATTCTCTGTACCCACTTCATACATTTTTAATCAGCCTGAAATCAATTCAACACCCTGAACACAGTTTAAAATCCCTGTTTTACAGAAGCAGGAAGCAATGGATCACCTAATTAAATCCAGAAAGGGCATTTCCCAATCAATGGAAGGGGTAGACATGCAAGGAGGTCTTACAAGCTGAAGGAAAAGGAAGGAAGAGAACACCCCAACCTTGCCTTTTTCAGCATCAGAGCCATCTGCCTCCTGTTCCTCAGCGCTCACCACAGATGAGCTGAGGAATGCCAAAAAGAAAGGAAAAAATCAAGTTCAGCCTCTTCATACACAGCAGCTCTGAAAGTAGTTGGTTTTCTTGGCCAAAGAACTAATCTGTTACCAAAGGCCCAGCATTTCTAGAGGATAATACAGCGAAATCTTTCATTTTAAGTTAGTAAGAAAGGCTGAAATCAAGCCTAGAATTATCTTTGTCCCACAAAGAGGAGGCAAAGAAGGATTAAAAGCCATCTGTAGAAATCCTATTGGAACATCCTTCGGTCTTCTACAAAATTGGAGACTACTGGCTTTCAACATGCCAATAAATGAAACAAACCATCAAGAGTAAATCAGGTCAGTCCTCACGTGTGTAATTGTGGCCGAGGTTCAACAACAAATACAAATGATAGAGATTAGGACAGAAACACACACGTGAGAATCCCACATCTCCTGTCCTGCCAACAAAACCAGTGACTGGAGGCAGAATGATGCTGATTCCCTCTGTTAATCATTATGTCCAAGCAAATGTTGTGGTTTCACCTTGGGAAAAGGAAAAAAAGGCAAAACTTGGGAGTTTGTAGTTTAGGAGTGCAGCAAACAGCCCGGATCAGGGATGCATCTCACTCTTCTGGAGCATGCAAAGGTCCTAGGCAGGGAGCCCAGATCACAAGTGGGAGAGCCTGATGTGCTGGAACTTTTTATGTCCAAAGAGGATGGAGCACGGCTCAGTTATTTGCAACAGCAGAGGTGTGGAGGGTCCTAGAGGAAACCCACCCTCTGCAAACAGAGCTAGTCAAAGTTAGAGCCCAGATCAATGGCTCTGAAACATAGAATCATAGAATGGTTTAGGTTGGAAGGAACCTTAAAGATCATCTGGTCCAACCCCCGTAGGTGTCCCATTGGGCAGGGACACCTTCCACTAAACCAGGTTGCTCAAGGCCCCATCTCACCTCGTCTTGAACACATCCAGTGACGGAGCATCCACAACCCCCCTGGGCAACCTGTGTCAGTGTCTCACCATCCTCATGGTGAAGAACTTCTTCCTTATACCTAATCTAAATTAACCCTCCAGTTGACTGCATTTATGTTCTCCAACTTTCTACGAAGACTTAGACAGAATTAGACTCTGATGACCATATGATTTTTGCTTCAGACTTCTGCAGCCTGCAAGTATGGTTAACTGTAAAAGCATCATCAAGCTCACACAAATCCTTAACCCTTTTGGGAATCGCTCTAAAAGAGCTCCAAGATTCAAACACACAAAAATAATAGAGCACAAGTCTTGTGAGGAAAAGCTGAAGGACCTGGGGTTATTGAGCCTGGATAAAAGGAGGCTCAGGGAAGACCTTCTGGCTCTCCACAAGTCCCTGAAAGGAGGTTGGAGACAGGTGGTATTGGTCTCATCTTCCAGGGAACAGGTGATAGGACACAAGGAAATGGCCTCAAGTTGTGCCAGGGGAGGTTTAGGTTGGACATTAGGAACCATTTCTTCCCCGTAAGGGTTATCAAGGCCTGGCCCAGGCTGCCCAGGGCAGTGGTGAAGTCTCCATCCCTGGAGGAGTTTCAAAGCCATGGAGATGTGGTGCTGAGGCACATGGTTTAGTGGTGACCTGGCAGTGCTGGGTTAATGGTTGTACTCAATGATCTTAAAGGTCTTTTCCAACCAAAATGACTCTACGATTCTATAATATCAAACAGATGTCTTTCCACCAACATAAAAAAATAGTAATCATAACTAATATGTTGACTCTCCTGTTTGCCTACCAGACACACCTATTCTCTGTCACAACATTCTGTAAACAGAACAGCATTATACCGTAAATTAAAATTACATTACTGTCACGTATCCTTCTCAATGCACTCAAAAACCCCACAGAGAGATTCCCACTTGAAGAAGCAGGAAAATCAATTAAATCAGTAAACAAATGAACCCAGACCTTGCAGACGGCATAAAAGAGGTTGACAAGTGATGCAGGAAAACACCACATTTTTCTACATACAAATGATGAAGCTCTTAGCCAAGACTTCTTAAATCATTACAAATAAGACCATTTTATGCTTTAAAATGAAGAAGAGGCATTCGTTACTTGAGGAAGAACATACTGGCTCTTGCAGCAACACCACAGATGAACTGCAAATGTGATTTAAAGTCTTCTTCGCTTTAGACTACTCCTCTGCTTCCCCAAAATACTTTAGTGAATCTCATGCAGGATAAAACTTGACAAGCAGCTCCCCTTAAATATTTATTTCACATTTGTGTGCTGCAGAGGCTCATTAAAAGCACCTCTGGGCAGTTAATCCACTTTGGAAATGCAGCTCAACAGGACCCAGCTGCACAAAGACTTTCTATTAAAAGGCATCAGGTTTCTCCTGGAGAAATGAGTCCAGCTCTCCAGGACCTGTGCAGGTGTTGACCAGCTGGGCCAGGCTGACAGGCTGCAAGAGAGAAGGGAAAATAGCTGGGATGGAGAGAAAGGTGGTTGCTGGTCTCTTCTCCCAAGGATCAAGCAATAGGACACGAAGAAACATCCTCAAGTTGCACCAGGAGAGGTTTAGGTTCAACATGAGGAACAATTCCTTCATGGCAAGGCTTGTCAAGGCCTGGCCCAAGCTGCCCAAGGCAGTGGTGGAGTGCCCATCTCCAGAGGGGTTTCAAAGCCATGGAGATGTGGTGTTGAGGCATATGGTTTAGTGGTGACCTGGCAGTGCCGGGTTAACAGTTGGACTTGATAATCTTGAAGGTCTTTTCCAACTTAAGCAATTCTGTGATTCTATGAAAGACTCCAGGGAGTGAGCAACGCAAGAAGGAGAAGCACCAGAAGAGCAGCAGAGGGGCTTGCCTGATAATCTTTCCTGAAAAGCCAGGGAAGAGGGTGATGGAGGGTCCTACCTTCTAGCCCCCTCTCAGACAAAAATCAAGTGGAGAAACAGCAGAAGATCCACAGTAGAAACATGAATACATGATGGACACATTAGTGAAAGAGAAAGGGGAATTGAGTAAAGGAGATAAGGTTGATCAGCAAAAGAGAGATGGGAATTCCAGCTGCAGAGGCATGGGAAGGCTGGAAACCAGGAAAAGCCGCAGGAGAATGAATGGAGGTATCCACCACATTCAGATACCACCATGGGATGTTCATGCCTTATGTGCAATGGAGGTGGAAGAGCAACCAGCCTGTATCTGGTTGGATTTAGGGACGATAGGCACTGCCTCCTATAAACTGTCCCAGACAGGGTGACACTGACCCTAAGACATTTCTGGGGAAATCCCTTGAGCATTGCAGGCTGGAGATGAGGACTCTGCAGTAAAATCCACCAAGCAGCACAGTGGGGACATGAACTCCTTCTAGATGTATTACAATGAGGCCGCTCATGGCTACCTGGCGATCAACAGGAGAAGTGCATTAGATATCAGAACCCTGAAACATACATTTCTCTCTATCAAAACCAGATGATTAGGCCATCTGAATAACGCCACCCAATAGAACCTTCTTGATGACAACAGCTCACATTTGTTCTCCGTGATTTACTGGTTCCTGAAAGAAACAAAGTCTCGGTTGTCTTCTCTACACCCTTTATGAGGGTGGGACCTTCTTGAGGATTCCTTGCTGTTGCTTTCTGCCATGCTGTCCTAGGCTGCCACCGAGCTGCATATCCCTGATTCTTTCTGAAGCAAGACCAAAGAGTTGGGAAGATCAGTGATCTACATGGTTTTGGACCAAGCATCCTCACTGGTTCAAACAACCTTGACCTGATAGCTTTGACAACAGACTTCAGTGATGGGCATGAGCTGCAGGGATCAAATGAGAGCTGAAAAACTTATGTTTGAGAAATGACGAACCCAGCTGGACTTCAGTAGGCAAGGTGCCCATGATTTACACGTGGTGGGAATATCAGCCAAAAGAGAGTTCCCATCCTCCCTTGCCCCACACCTCAGAAGATACATTTGCCTTTCCCTTCTCACCCACGAGCCTGGTCAAGACGAAGTCTCTTTAAAACGGATTTTACTGTTTTAGAAGACCTGCAGTAAATAATTTAGACACAGATCCCAGGGATTAAACTCAAGACCAAACACAGACCACTTTGTGTAGATGTCTGCATCTGAGTCAGCCATCAATACAACTTTCAGTATCAGAGAGAAATGAGCACTTTAAAGACACAATCCAATGGCTCACAAAGTAAACCAGACCACAGGGACAATGCTTTTTTCTTGCCCCTTACCATTAAAGGACTTCAGGGCATCACAAGATCATAGAATGGTTTGGGTTGGAAGGGACCTCAAAGATCATCTAGTTCCAACACCCCTGCCATGGCAGGGATGCCTCCCACTAGACCACATTGCTCAAAGCACCATCCAACCTGCCCTTCAACACCTCCAGGGATGGAGCATCCACAACCGCTGT
>JAVSBS010020390.1:97948-135068 GCA_033124195.1 Coracias cyanogaster | reverse complement strand
TACTGGCAGTCAGGTTGCATTCACCCCTTTTGTTGTTAACCCTGAACATTTAGAGGAGCATTATATTGAGACATGGGGGGGCTTCTTTTGCAGGGGTGTGCAAAACCAGTGCGAAGTATTCTTTCCGAAATGCTTTTGGCATCTGGGTAGAGTATCCCTTTTGGCATGGATTCTTTTTCCATCCGTTGTTTCAGAAAAGTACTGAAATAGTTGGGTGTTTGCATTATACTTGTGTAGAAATCTTCAGGTGTGTGTCGCCAGCTTCTCAGGTTTCATGCACTGTTTGTTGTTTAATGGGGAGATTCTTTTTGAGTTCCAGAAATAGATCACTGGAGTTCCAGAGCTTTGCTGTGATGTCAGATATTATTTCAGAGAAATGATTAAAGACTACTATTTCAGCCAGTTACTGACATTTCAGAATCTCAGCTGAGTATGTAGTCCTGTCGTGACATAGCATTGACAGGACAAACTTTTTCAGTGAGGTTATGGCCTTGGTATCGATTAGCTTGTCCAGTGGTGCTCTGGAATTCATTGTGGTCGTAACTGGAAGATGGGATTTGTCTGCTGTGTCTTTAGATAACTGAAAGTTAAATGTCTCAGTTGGAACCATTTGCCCTAATTTCTGTTTATAGTTTGAAAGAAACTGGTGTCTTTACTGCAGTGTCTAGTGGCATAGAAAGGACAGAGCATTAAAAAAGGAACAAATAAGCTAAACTGCATTGACTGCATACATTGGTTGCTGCAGTTAATGCAAATATTTATCAAATTTTAACATGTCAGATAGTTGTAGGAGGTACTAAAGGTAAAACTAATATTTTTTTTTTTCTTAGCAGTTATATGCCGCTTGTCCATTTTACTTTGTGCTGGAGATCTAGATTGCCATCCTGCCCTCAGTGGAAAAGAGCCTGCATTTTTATTGCACTTTCTTTTTTGTTAATTTGCAGATGTCTTCTCCTTGCACTTTTTACAGTTTGTTAACACCGGGGTTTGTTTTGGTCTAGTAATTTTCTTGAGATAGCATTTTCAATCGGGGAGAAATGACAGAATAGCATTTAGGTGCCTGTTACAGATTATTGCAATAGCATGAGAAATAGAGCTTCATAGAAGGATATAACTAATTGGATAATTTGGAAGTGACAGGATGACCAGGAAAAACTGCTTTACCTCTTTAATCCAATATGAAATTGAAGTCTTTGTAAACAGAACTTCTCTACCTATTTGTGGAAAGCAAGCAAAAAAGCTTTTCAGATCCTACTTTGGGTGTACACATAAAGAAAAATCACCTGGAGAACATAATGGAAATAGGAGTTTAACAGGATGTTCAGTGTACCAAATTATCTTTATCTAGATTAGGAAATCAGAATTCCGATGGGAATTCATTGCTGTGAGTTAGAAAACAAGATCACCGTGGAAAACAGTGTCAGAAATCATTAGTTGAAATTATTGTTGCTTTTTTCTTTTGTTTTTTAAGGGCTTTTGTTGTTTCAGAACCCTTTTGGAAGCTTGTGTATTGCTTGAAATTAGCAGGAGTTATTCTGGGGTTTCTTTAAAGAACCTTCTTTTAAAAATGGATACAGAATTTATCTAGGAGCAGGATTTGGTCAGTTTGGTTCCTTTTGAAACCTGTAGAAATGTTTTAGAAGGGGTGGGGGGAAAGTGCTTGGTTTTCTTGGTTTCTGGGCAATGATCTTTTAAATTGTCTTCATTTTTTGATAATTTTTGTTTAACTTCATTATCAGATCATTTAATTTTCCAGCTAGTTGCTTTCTAGGGTATTATATTTAAACACCAGGTGGGAAACAAAGTAGTATTTTTGCCGACTGATCATTTTCTATTAATATGAACAACCATTATGTTTATTATAGTGGTCATGGTTATTAACTGTAATAAACCTTGTGCATTTGACAATACTTTGTAGTCAGCTTCATTATTTTGCTTCAAGTAGCATAAAACTTAAAGCTTTTTTATTTTCTTTTGCCGAGTACAGTGAATTAGCAGTTGATTGAGGGTGTTATGATAATGCAAGTCATATTTCTCCCCTTGATAGATGTTACATATAACAATGGGGAAAGAAATACTGAAATCTAAGGTTGTTACAGAAGCACACAGACTTGCAGGGAGACTCAGGAGCAGGTTTGTTGTAGGTGATTTGAACTTCCTTTTTCACTTAAATATCTAGCAAGGAAGCGAGCAAACATTTAATGTATTACAGTATTTTTTCCTGTTTTTCAGAAAGCAGGAAAATGATTTTGTTCTAATCTGTTTGTAAAGGTGTGATCTTTATCTTTTTTTCTTTGTTTTGTTTCGTTTTTTTTGTTTTGCTTTTGTCATTTAGGTCCCTGGCAAGTGTAATGGACAGTGCAGGAAAAGGCCTGTCCTCGGCTGAAAACTTAAAAGGTTTTATTGGGATAATAATTCCATTACTGATTGAGTGCTGGATTGAAGCATCTCCTGCACAATCAGCTCCCATTCTTGGAAACGTTTTGGAATCAGAAGCTCAGCAGCTTATGCAGCAAGTGCTTAGTATAATACATTTATTGTGGAAGCTCACAAAGCGACATGATGAGACATACAAAATGGTAAGGGAGAAGTAATCAGTGGCATAATAATGGCAGTGCATTTTGTTTTGATTGCAAACTAGTGATTTGGTGATTGGAAGTAGTAGAAATATTTTTATCAGGAAAAAGCCTAGGTTTTGGATGGAATTTGAGTTTGGATTTTGTCGAGTCCCTAGAAAAGAATCTGTTGAACTGAGCAATGAATCTCCTAGATAACCTCTAGAATATAAATTTGAACAAAGCATAGAAATAAGGTGTTTGTTCCTTGTTTTTATGTGTTGAAAAATTTTATGGTGGTGGGGAGGGTAGAAATGAGCAAATCCTAAACCCTTGGGAAGGTTGGAGGTAATGGTGATGTGAGCTCCTGTAATTGCTTGGTGCAGCCCACGTTGTGTCATGGTTGGTAGTATCACAAGACATCAAATCAAAACCTCAGTATCCTTGAAGTTTTTTGACCTAATGATTTTGTCCCATATTTTACTTCGATAAATGAATTGCTGTTTGTAACTTGCTGCTCTTCCAATGATTTTGCAAACTGGAAAAAGAATGCTTTTTCCATGTTGGCTGTTGAGAGTAGTTGGAAGGAATGTCTTGGCAGCTCTTTGTTTTACCTGTGTGTAGGACTGTAGATCCATTTGCTAAACAAAAATTATGCATAGAGTAGTCACTGGAAAACATTGGTTGGAATCATTCCGTTAGACCAGAGTTACCCAACAGCCTGAGGGGTGGATTCAGTGTGTCTGAACAAAACAGGCTATTTTCCTTTTTCCTTTTTACCTTTTCTAGAGGATCTCTTGGAAGCAGGTGGGAAGCAAGCAGCTGGCCAGGTACACACCCGTGCCAGCCCTGCTACCCTTAGATATGGGGTGCCTGCAGTTTGGTCCTGTGGAAGGAATGCTCCTGTGCCAAAATGTGAGCTGTTTCAGGAACACGCAATTGCATTATGACCTTAGGATGTTTTGGAAGAAAAAATCTGATGTCCATGCAACTTGGCTTTTTAAAGCATGTTGTGTTTTAGATAAGATAAACAGTTTATTTTGTCTTTTTCCTTTATAGCGACCTCTCTATATAAAATGTGTTCAAATGGCTCGGTTTTACTTGTTTAATTGCCCTTGGGCTTACAGGGCCAAAGTGGTTATTACAGATGCTTTTCAAAACCACTCTGAATCTGCTTAGTGGAAACCTGTTAATCTTTGAAATGGTTTAATGGTCATTCTCTGTTCTTAATACTTGAAGATAAAAAATTATTTTGCCTCACCAATTTGATAGCAAGGCAGGGTTTTTTTATGATAAGTTCTTCTGGAGAGTTTGTGGAACAGTGACTGTCTACTAACCCACAAAGTAAAACTATTTTTAAACATAAAAAGAACCCTTTTCCTGTAGGGATGGCCTTTCTACTGGAAAGTGTTTTGTCAGTGGGTTTTGAACTACAAGTACAGTAATGATGGGGAAAGGTGAAGGCATTATCAGAAGGGAAATTCAGGACAGTCACCACAAGTAAATCAGTTCACTCTGCTTTTAAGCACTCTGACAAATTGATATAAAAGCACTTCCAGTTCACATCTGTAACTTGCTTGGTTTAATATTTTATGTATCCACATTAATATATGCTAGGAAAATACAGTAGTCCAGTTTGGATTAGATATTGTTGCTTAACCTTGACTTAACACTTTACTCCCTTGTTTTGTGGACCATCAGATTCATGGACAGGACTTCACATTTACATCTGAAAGTAGATACATGTGAAAACATGTGACCGGAAGCTAAAGTTTCTGTTTTGCCTTGATTGCAGTAATGGATTTTGGAAGATGATTGCATTGTAGTATTTCACTTCCTACCATGTTTTCTGTCTATCATCTGCTTTCTTTAACAGGAACTATGGCTACGAAAAAATTACCTTGTTGATTTCAAGCACCACTTCATGCGCCATTTTCCTTATTCTTTACAAGAAGCAGTAAAGCACAAAAAGAAAGATTCGTGCAAAGGGTAAGAATAAAATCTGCGTCATGTTACAACCTTTAATTTTGTAAGATAAGTGAGAGACAATGTGAGTCATAGGCTTTATCCAGTGTTAAGTTTTTCGTGCTGGAAAACTTTTTATTACGTATTCCTTGAAGATCTGTAGAGAAGTTTTTATAGGAAGATAGCATTGTTTTGAATTGAAAAGTTTGGGTTGTTCTTTGTAAAAGTATTGTGTAGGAAGTAATCTGAAGAGCCTCCAGTAGAAAATAAAATGCTGTATTAGACAAATGGAAACACTGTGTTGAACAATTGATCTGGAATTTGCATATTGCTGAATGGTGATTTGTGTTAGTCTGACCAGTTTCATATTTCTGCATGTTTTCTTCAGTTGACTTCTCTATTACATCAAAACATAACTAAAACATTTTTTTCACCCGCATCTACTCTCCTATAGTTGTATTCCATAGCTGGAAAAATGCAGCTAGGAGGGGAGATGGGACACGTTGTGCCTGTCCTGTATGACAAAGCAGGTACTGGAGCAGGAGAGGCCAAACATACATTTCTTCGTTGATGAGCTGACAGAGTGGGTGCACCAGTTTTGTTCTGGTACAGGCCAGTAGCAGGTTATTCCCCCGCTCAGCTCTCAGGTGTGAGACTGTATCACACAAGGTCTGTTCTGGACTCGTGCTGTACCACTGCAGGCCGTGTAGAACACTGGTGTATGTGCAAGGGGGATTAGCTGGTGTCTGTCTTGGTTTCAAATACTTGCAGGCTCTGCCACTGCAGATGGAGCTGTAGTAGTAGAAGAACCACTTTTTATACTAAGGGTCTGCCAAGGTGCAGGTATACTTGAGGCTGAAATCCTGTTTGATATCTTGACTGTTGCATTTTCTCTTCCTGGAAGGGCACATAGGTCAGAGGTACAGCATAGCTCTTTGTTAAATGCGTTCATTTCAGCTAAGTCTTACTTATTATGTTCATAAGGCCAAAAGGTGTTTTGCTTTCCCATGTTTTGATCTGAACACCCTTCCTTGAAACCGAAAGTCTCAGAATTAGTAGTTAGGCAATTGAAGTGCTGGGGCCTGAGCCATGGGCCCTGAATTAAAGTTAACATACGGATGAATCTCACAACCAAATAGTGTGTTTTGTAACAGAGACCAGCAAAGGATTTTTCTCTGCTTGGAGATGTGCTGCAAGGACGTGAGAATGAGTGATTAAGATTAAAATAGATGAAGGGATTCCTTTGGGTTCCTCCCCAGGCCTTGGACAGGCTTTGGGCAGAATCCAGTAGGGAGGAAAACAACAGGTGTCCAGCTTTTGGAGTTTGAAGGTCGTTTGTACAACTGGGATTGTTTATTCGATGTTATAAAAGCTGGATCCACTTGCAGCAACTTTGGAAGCCTACCTACGGGTGGACACACTGCATAGGACTTTCCACATTGCCCGAAAGGTTCCCCAGTTCTTTGTGGTGACCAGGGCTCCCCAGTGAATGTGGGACTGGTCGAGTGTAATGTGTTTGGCATTGTATCTCCTGTGTAATCACTGTAGTGATTTTTATGTGACTATGCTCAGATTTATTACCTTGTTCGTTCCCTCTCCTGTTAACTGTGTTATATAATTTCTGTATCATCTGGAATTACACAGTAAAATAAGTTTATGCCTTGTGTTGGTAGCTGTATCCTTTCTGCTAACCCGGGTAATTGGCAACACAATAATACAACCATCCTTCCTGCTGTATAGATGACATCCTGGCTAACTGTACTTCTGTTGATCCTTCTTCACTCTGCTACTAAGTTTTGCCCCATTCTTGCACTTTATTGTGGATATATGCAGGGAAAAAAATCTGTAGAACTTTTTAATTTTGACTGTTGCTTCAGGACTACTGGAAACTTAGCTTTGACTTGGAAATACAAACAATTGCTTTTGTTTTCCTTTCTTACCAATATATTGGGTTAGAGGCCTGTGTTTGGAAATCTTGCATGGTATTTTGAGGCTTCCTTCCTTAGTCTGTGAAATGCTGCAGATGTTTACCACAATATTACTGATAGCTCTTAGTACCTACATTTTCTGAATATCTAAAAGTTATTAGCATTTATGCCATGTGTAAACGATGTCCACAGGTTGAGATGTATTGGCTTACATTGTTGGCTCTGAAGTGTGATTACACAGACATCAGTGCAGGTTAAAGTGCTTTTTGTTATTTTGTTTTCACAGCTCTACTTTGTTCTGAATGTAGGCATTCTTACTGTGCAGCTTTCTGTAGATAAATGCTGTGGGGTTTTTTTTTTTTTCCTGTATACTGTGACCGATCAGCAAGTAGAGAAGTTCAAGTCCTACATGTCAAACTCCAATACCCTTGGATTCCTTTCTTAATATCCTTAGATTTGTCTTTCAAACCTCTACAGGGCAACAGGGTGGTCCTGCAGAATACTGTGATGGTGAAAAGTATTTCTGTTTCCACATGAGTTTGGAAAATAGTACATAAATTGATTTCTCTGCTATTCATAGTGTTTTTTATTGTTGTGTAATAGCAAAATCCATGTGATTCCTCGCAGAAGAGACAAACTAAGGGTTAATTTTTTTAGCTTTCCTTTACTGGTTTCAGTCACTTAAGTGCTGCTAGACCAGAGCAAAAATGTCCAACAGGAGAGACACAATTTAGAGCCTTGGTTGTTGCTGCCACTATAAATATAAGAAACGGACATTTTGGTGACAGAACAAAAAAATTCAACTGCCCAAATGTCAGATACAAAGACATCTAAAATGCATGTTGGCTTTAAGACTGTAACACTTGAAATTTTTTTCTATGTAATATAATTTCAACCAAAGTAGAAGGCACAAAATGTTTTCTTAAACCTATCTATCTTTTCTTTTGCCTTCCTCACCCCCAGCAATAAGTATTGTATGGCATCCTCCAACAGCGTAGACCATCTTTTGCTGAACTTAACCTTGTGTGACATCATGGTTTCACTTGCAAGCCCTTCAACGCTTCAGACGGATTCAGATTGGCTGGACATGATCAGGAAATTTGTGACAGATACGCTTCAGGATGGCAGCAAGCTGAATAGCAAGCAGGTGAACAGGTTGCTTGGTGTGACCTGGAGACTAATGCAAATACAGCAAAACAAAGGTGAGATATGAGTAGTTTCTGAAAAGCATAATTACTGACACTGACACAGACCTTGAGTTATTCTAGCATTTTCAGGTCACTTCAGCTGATGTCCTCAGTTGTTACATCATAATGTATTTTGTCTTCAGAGGTAAATGGAATTTCATTGTCATATCCCTGTGCAGAGGATTGAAAATGGCTTGATTTTTGGGAACTGTTAAATTCATAGTGTTGATACGGAAATTATTAATATATTTGTGTACCTGTTTTCTGGTTTTATTACTTATGATATTCTTATGAATAGGAAGATGAGTTTTTTTTATTGAAAAAAATAATGAGGATGTAGAGGTGCATGACACTTTAATATTCCAGTCCTTGTTTAAAACCATTAATGTAGCTGGTAGGCTCCCTTGAGTACTGTCAGATGATCATTCTACTTCGATGCTGACATTAAATGCCAACATAGTTCTGATGAAAGTTGCTCTAGAGTATTTTCCAAGATGTTCGATCTGAATCCTTTTCCAAGAGCAAACGTATTTCCAGTTGTAACTTGCAGGACTGGTACAGTATTTTGGCTTGCTTTTTTTCTTCTTTTTCTTTTTTTTAATTCCTTTTCAATTGCTACTTGGTTGTGTTCCATATGAGATCTTGGTTTATGTGTTGTTAAGTGATTGATACAGGACTTCTTTAAGAAAGGATTTTTTTTTTTTTTTACCACTAAATCTAAAGGTGGCAGGAGTCTATTGTGTCTTACCAGTCTGGTAGAAGTGAATTCTACAGCCATGCAGCCAAGTAGAGTAGATAGAAAATGCTTTGCTCATAGCAACAGGTTTCATTGTTAGTGTTGTGAAATGAAAAGATGTCAAATGTCCCTCAAATATATTCTGGTAGTTAGTTGTATGTCCTCCTAAATCCGTTTTAGTTGGGAGTCTGTCTATTTCTATGTCCTTGATGACAAAGATAATAACAAGTCATTCCTGTCTTCACTCCAAATTTAGCTTCCTGTTGAAGGCAAATAATAGCCCTAAGTCAGAGATGTGCCTGTCTCATCAGCGGAGCTAAAGCAGAAGAGCTGCTACTCGGGAAAGTAGCTTCCAAACTATTGTTAGACTGTTAAATCAGATACTTCACGCTTTTCTTTTCAATGAAACATTGATTTTTCCTTTGTCAACCAATATTTTACTAGAGAGTGGATAATTGCTGGTGTTTATCTAACCAAAGTGCCCATTGTAGTGCAGTAATTTTCCTCAGGAAGACAGAAAATGAGCTTAGAAAAAGTTTAAATGAAATTGCGAAAGACTGATATGTATGGATCTTATCTGCTGATCCAGTGAAGGTTCAGGAGTTTCACTGCAAGTAGGAAATGGTTTACCTCTCAAATCTATATCTGTTTGTGTGGACAGTTTATCTCATCCCTTCAAGATCATCTTTGTGCAGTACTAAAAGCCTGGCTAGATGTCAGATCATAATTCATTTACTAGATGTAGAGAAAGTATGGCTTCAGCATGCTGGAAAAATGGGCAGATGGTTCAACAAGGGAGAAGTGAAGTCCTGCACCTGAGGAGGAACAAGCTTATGCACCTGTACATGCTGGGGGCTGACCAGCTGGAAAGCAGATTGGAAGGAAAGGGCCAAGGAGTCCTGGTGGACACCAAGTTGAATGTGAGCTGGCAAAGAAGGCCAGTGGTATCCTGGGCTGCATTAGGAGGAGTTGACAGTAGGTCAAGGAAGGTGATCCTTCCCCTCTGTTTGGCACTGGTGAGGCCATGCCTGGAGTACTGTGTCCAGTCTTGGGCTCCCTGGTGCAAGACAGACATGGGCATACTGGAGAGAGTCCAGTGAAGGGTCTTGAAGATGATGAAGGCACTGGAGCATCTGTCCTATGAGGAAAGGCTGAGAGAGGTGAGACTGTTCAGCCTGGAGAAGAGAATATTCAGGAGGCATCTCACTGATGTATGTAAATACCTGAAGGGAGGGTGCAAAGAAGAGGAAGCCAGGCTCTTCTCATTGGTGCCCTGTGACAGGATCAGAGGCAATGGGCACAGACGGAAACACAGGAGATGCTGTCTGAACATCAGTAACACCTTTTTCACTGTGAGGGTGACTAAGTACTGCAACAGGTTGTCCTGAGAGGTTGTGGAGTCTCCATCCTTGGAGATACTCAGAAGCTATCTGAACATGGCCCTGCACAGCCAGATATAGCTGATCTTGCATCAGCAGGGGTGTTGGACTAGATGGCCTCAAGAGGTCCCTTCCCACCTCAACCATTGTATGATTCTGTGGAAAAAGAAAACCTTACCTCCTTTTTTGTTTTTGTTGATGGTGCTCTAGAAATTCTGAACTGTGTTTTTTCAGATGATACTGCAAGAGATGGTACATACTAAAAAACATGACTCTGGTTTATCTAAAACCTCTCTGACATTGAGATCAGGGCCTGGGAGGGTATGCTTTCTTTAAAAGACAACACAAAAAAGAGCAGATAAAATCAAATGAGGGAAAATTTTGATAAAAATACAAAGAGTTAATGAATGAGAGATTAAATAAAACCATAGCGAATCTCCTGCACACTATGCCACAAAAGCATGGTGCTATCTTTGCAGTCACTATTTTCAGGGTTGCCTTTTTATGCTGGGGTGAAATGCATGTATCTACCTTTTTCTGTGGATATCTAGAAGAACTTCAAGCTATGATGTCTGAAGATTTCTCTCCTGTTTAAGATTAAACTCTGGATCTGCTCTCTGGTAACAGGAGGTTTGCTCCTTTCTTGCATCTCTCGGATATGACTTCAGCAGCAGCTGGTCTGCTAGCTGTATTTTTGATAAATTTGTTTCAAGTAACAAGGAGAGCACATTCAGTTGCTTCAGAAGCAGCTTGCCATGTGCCAGTTTAAACTGAAACATGTTAAAAATCAGGAGGACCTTGGCTGCGTTTTAGAAGTCTGTATAATGTGGCCCTTTTAAGTACTATTTTTTTAAGACTACGTTTTCTAATTGCTTCTGTTTTTAAACTTGTTCTGATCATATGAAGCAACTTAAATAGTAGGACCTGCTTTACGGAACGTGCCTTAGGGAGTTATTGGAAGGTGGCTGAATGTTCTACACACTTAGAATATTTATTTCATATTATATTTGTTCAGTTAACGGTTCATTAATTAGTTAAAAACTACATATATATGTAATTGTTATTCAGTTAATAAGCCAGTGTTCCATTTAAGAAACTGCCCAAGATTGTTCACCTGAAGAGTACATAAGCTGAGTAAGTTGACGCTTCTGGTGCAATGTAAAGAACTTAATTTATCTTAATTAAAATCCGTTCTAGTATGTGATGTATTTTTCTGTTGACAAGTGCATTAGATTTCAACTTCTAAATGGCTCCTTGCATTATGCTTGAGTATAACTGTGCTTTCTACTATGTCTTTTAGTGAGAATACCTATGATAGCTTAAATGTGTTCCCTGGCAAGAGTTTTGGATCTGGAGTCATTTTTAGTAGGGAGCAGAAGCAGCTCTGTTCAGTGTGGAACAAAATTGTGTCTGTTCTTGGAATACATAACTTCCTAAGACTGCTCTGTATACCTGGACAGGAAGACACAGATTTCCCAGTCTTGGTTTATGAAGATAATGAAGTGATTGCTGCTACTTAAGTATGTCTTGACAGTAATTAATTCATTTGGACCCCAGGTGCTTCTAGGACAAATTGAGTTAGGTCTCATACCCTTCATATCTCTCAGGTTTTCAGATGCTTCCTTATTCTTTCCAGGCTTGTCTTTTCTGAATTCAGATACTTTTCCATGCTTGTTAATTTTTACATCTGGTGGTTTAATCTGGTTTCCAAGGGCGATGTTTGGTCTGTTTCTTAGTCCACTATAATAATTTCTACACTTGCTGGCTGCTTTTAGCCAACTTTGTCTTAAGGGTAGAACTTTCATACGTTGTTTTAAGTCTGGTGATAACGCACAGCTGATGAGGGCTTTGGAGAAGGAGAGGTTGCAGTGGAGTTCAGTTCTCTTTGCAGTGGCCTGTCAGCAGCCTCTGCTGGTGTGGATTTTCTGGTTAATTAGCAAGTGTGATTCGGAGCAGGCTGGTTCAAACACATGGAGAGCTCATAAAGCTGGTGTGTGTGGCAGCGAGAAAGAGTATAGAGACAACTGAAGGCACTGTGCCAGTGAGGTTTGGGAGAGCATGGATGAGGAGTAAAGGAGATGTCTGTGAGGTTACTGCGCTAGGGCAAAAGGATGTGGAAGGTAGCTGTGGAAAGCGGGAATTTATTAGTTCTCAGCTACCTTGCAACCCGTGCATTGCCTTGTCTTCAGGAAGATCTGAAGTTTTCACTTGCATGTTGTCTCTGCTCTTTTGTGTGGCTCTCTCACAAGCTACACAAGGTGGTGTTTCAGTGGTTTAGAATTTCTGAACATTTTGGTACTTCCCTGTAGAGTTAAAGGTAGATAATTGCAGATACAGATTATAGCTCTTCTGTGTCTATAGACAATCAGAAGATTAAGCAGCACTGCTTCACATTTGGTTTTGTTTGTTCATTTTTTTTTTTCTAGTGGCAACAGAACCCTTGATAAAAGCAGTATATACGCTATACCAGCAAAGGAATCTCCTCTTTCCGGTTCGTACATTGCTTTTGAAATTTTTCAGCAGAGTTTACCAAAAAGAAGATTTGAGGACTCAAAGAATCAGGTAAAAAACATTTGCATATTCTTTTTCATTTCAGCATGTCTATTTCAGAAGTGAGAATACTGAATTGCTGCGTGGATGTTCTAAAACGTCATATTGAATCTGTTTTGGCACTGTGTCAATAAAATTTGAAAGCTGAGGTTCTCTGTGAAATTGAGAAGGATATTAGCTTAGTCGCCTTTTTTCCTGAATGTGAGCACTAGATAGATCTCATTAAAATTTAACTTGAAGTGCACTGCTGCAAGCTCATTGTTACTGGCTGTGTGATACTCAGTAGATGTGTGAAGATTGTTCAGTTAGAGCCATGGAGCATTTCTGCTACTGCAGCCTGAGGATGTGGACTTCTAACTTAGTGCCTTTGGTGGTTCTGGTAGTGCCTGTCTGCCCTTTTGTACTTACTTTAAGAAAAGTATTCTTCTCTTGTTTGAGGTACATGGTTCTAAAGAGACTAAGTTTAAGAAAATGTTCTTGTCCTTTTGGGTTCCCAGTTTCATACATCTATTAGATATCTGACTTGCTTCAATTAAGACGAGATTATTCTCTTTATTACACTGTTTCATCATAAGAATTGTCCAAATTGTCTCCAAGTCCTAACTTTTCCAGAACGTGTTTTTCAGCCAAGTCTCCTGGCTCCAGCTGTGCTAAATCCTCCAATGCTGCTCAGGCTGTATCAATCCTATGTTATCTGTCTGCTGCAAAGGGACGTAAGATCGTACCCATGATACCTTTTTCTGCTACTAGGTAAAAATCAAATGCCAGGGCTCACAGAAATCCACTAGCGGAGTCAAACTTTGGGAAAGTTGTTCTCTTCTGCAACTCCTTTAATTTGTTAAATCTTACATTGTGGTAATGCAATTAGATCTACAGCCAGAAATGTCTAACACTACCCTATGAACATTTTAAAAAGCACAGGGAATTTGAAAGACAGACAAGAAAAAGGCTTGGGAACATGGCATCTTCCTTCTCTTTTCACCCAGAGTGAAAGATCTTTTTCATACTGACTCATTTCCCCAAGGTTACATAACTAATGTTTTCTGTACTTACCTGGAAGTCTTGAGCATCTCATCCAGTTTTATGTGATCGTCTTTCTATCTTGAAAGCTTTAACTTTCTATCTTTAGACATCACAAATAGCAGCAGTTTTCCTGCTGTTCCTCCTAGTCTTCTGTATGGAATTGTGACACTTTTAGTAACAGAAGAATGAAATCTCAGAAATTCTTTGCAGAAAAAGATAATTGCACTTATGTCTGAGAAGACTTTTTAAGACAACATAATGTTTCTACTGTATGGATCCATTTCTTCCCTTTAGAAACAAATGGGTTTTTTTCATATCTTCAGAATGTGGACTACACAGTAGATCTTGTATTACAGTCATGTTACTTCAGTCAGTTTGACATCCAAAGCTCCTTCAGCCCTTGTGGGGCTGCTCTCCCCTTTTTTTTTTTTTTTTTTTTCCTCTCAGAAGCTTATTAAGAGCAGCTGAAGAGGAGCAGAATGTGTTGGAACATGATCCAAGGACATTTAAGTGAAGGTGTTTATTTTTCAGGTGTAGTGATTCAGAGGCAAGGTGGGAGCTTTTGGCTGCTGTAGCCCTGTGAAAGAAAACATGATTGATGTATTACGAGGTTCAGAATTAATATTTTTGCCTTGATGCTTGCTATCTTCCTATAATTGCTGCACACCAGTAGTCATTGTGTGTTTATGTATGTATATACAGTGCATGTGTATATGCATGCACATATGCATATATATACTGACAGACATAAAAGGCTATTTAGCCTCACAGCCTGCCTTTAACATGGACCTGTGTGAGATATTATAGGGAGAAGGCAAGAATTACTTTTCCATAGTACTCTTAAGCTTCCAAGCATTTGAAGCCTACAGGCTTCCTTGCTGCACAGATCTGTGTATTTGCATCACCCAGTGGATGTCTTTTCCATGAGCTTTTCTGGTCATTCTTTGTACCCATCTAAATCAAGAGCAACTGCAGCATCCTCTGGCAAGGACTGACAAAGCTCATCTGTCTGAACCAGCTTTCTTCTCTTTGTTTTGATCGTGGCTCCTCCTAGCATCATTTGGTACCAGCATCCACTTCTGTGGGAAGAGAAAAACAAATGTTTTATTCCCATCCACTATTTGCATGTTGAGTGTGAGCCTACCTCCAGTTCTCCCACTTCTGTTGTCTCTTCCCCAGGCTTTTTCTACTGTTAAACACAATCTCTCTATTTGAGGCCCTTCCCTCTTACGCCGTGGATACTTCATTTCCTTAAAGAGTTTTTAATGAGGTATTTTGTGAAGTCTCTTTAAAATTAAGTAATTTTTATTATCCTGATACTACTTTTGTTGACACCTTCAAAGACCTACTTTGAACTTCTTGATTCACACTCATCAGCTTCTTTAATGTAATCATCGCTTTAGTAGTAAACTGATGAAATACTTTTGGTTTATAAAGGATACTTGATTTGATAAGCCAGGGTGTCACAGAAATTGTAGTCTGTGAAAGATAGGATTGGTCTACGAGATAGTTTCAGTTTGAGCTAGAAAGGATAAATAAAAGCAGATCTATAATGGTGGTTGTCAAGTTTCAAAGCTCAGCACCAAAGACATTTAAAGGAAAGAAAAAACCTAATTAGTGAGGTTTCCTGGAGTAGAAACAGGCCAACTGATTAGAATAGGAAGGGTGGTCTGGAGAATCAAGTCATAAATACAGAGTGCTCTCGAAGTTAAGCTTCTTGTTATCATTGATGACTGGCAGACAAAGCAGGAGTGTGCCAGTAGAAACTTTCTGGTGATATACAGTTCAGAAGCACTACCCGAACAGAGGACATGACAAATAAGCCAGAAGAAAGGAAACCTTAGGGAATGGTGGAAGAAAGGTGTATTTGTACAAACGAATTGGCACACTTAGTGACTAACATGATTTTTTAAGTTGTAAACTTCAGCCAGGCAGTTGCAAAAAATAATCCTGTGATTGATCTTTCTTTTTCTATATGCTGCATGTGTACTAAGGTTCTAGGGAAAAAAAGCTAGTGCAAAGGTAGAATTGAGTTGGAAAGTCTGGTGTAAAGAGCAGTAGCTTGATGAGGTATTGAGGGTGTATAGTAGTCCCATGGGTTTTTAACCCGATTCATAGCTCATTAAATACATGATAAATGGAAATGTTGCTTTGCCAGCATACAGTCGGTTCACACAAATACTTTATGAAAGAGTTGAAAATAAGCAGTGCAAAACCTATGGTTGAAGGAAATACTTCTGATGTAATTGTAGTAGCACACCAGTGTGCTCAGATCTGATGAAATACTGTCAGCGTATTGCAGCTCATTGTAGTTTAATTGTAGCTGACATTAAAGCAACTTAGTCAAGACTGGAAAGAGTAAGTTTGTGGAGGTTTTGTTGTTTTGATTTGTTTGGGTTTTTCTTCCTCAACTGATTTTCCCTGTTTTCTCTAGAAGTCGAAGTAAAGTTTTATCTCGTTGGTTGGCTGGCTTACCTCAGCAACTTGCTCTGCTTGGCTTGAGAAACCCTGAGCTTTCGAATCAGCTGATTGATATCATTCATTCTGCTGCTTCTCGTTCGAACAAGGAGTTACTACAAAGTTTACAAGCCACTGCTGCTCGAATATATGGTAAGACTTTTACACTACAGCATAACGAATTTTGCCCATCACATGGCAGGGAAGTTGCAATTCATAGAAAATACTAGAGGTTCCTAGGTGATTCGCAGAATCTCATCATCGTAGGAGTTGGAGGTGACCTCTGGAGATCATCTGATCCAACCCCCCTGCTAAAGCAGGGTCGCCCAGAGCAGGTTGCCCAGGATCATGTCCAGGTGGCTTTTTGAATCTCTGACCTCTCTGGGCAGCCTGTTCCAGGGCTCCATCACCCTCAAGGGAAAGTTTTTCCTCATGTTCCGATGGCACCTCCTGTGTTCTGCTTTGTGTCTGTTGCCTCTGGTCTTGTCTCTGGGCACCACTGAAAAGAGTCTGGTCACATTTTTGCCTTTTCTTGTCAGAGAGGTGCTCCCGTCCCCTAACCAACTACTTAGACCTCTACTGGACTCGATGAACATGAAGTCTGTGTATGTGGGGCAGGGGTGGAGATCGGTTCAATCCCTTATAATAAAGGTTGAAATGAACGATGTGCCTAAAGGGTAGTAAAAGATGAAGATCTTCAGGTTAGCTGATAGACTGGAAGCTTCAGTTTTTGTGAAAATCTGCTTCTGGTAGTATTGCCTCTCTTCTTTCCCCCCTTCAATGCTAGTGATGCCGTCCTCCCTCCAAGTGCTGTAGGCTCTTGACTAGCAGGAGGTGCTAACGCTATGGGATTGTTACCGAGTGCCACGGGTCCTATGTATTGAAAAGTAGCTGACTGCCTGTTTGCTGTCTGTGCTGCAGATCCGCTGGAGGGCACGCTGGTCCTGCTGCCGGCCGAGGCGCAGCGGCGGCTGGTCCAGCTGGTCTACTTCCTGCCCTGCCTGCCTGCCAGCCTGCTTGCCTGCCTCAGCCGCTGCTGCATCATGGTCAGGATGTCCTCCGAGCTGGCCGCCACACTCATTGGGATACTACACATGAGGTACCATGGCGAATGGGCGCTTTCGTTTGCTGTAATAAAGAAAAAAAGGGAACATCTGTTCATCAAACCTAAACTTTGTTAGTGATTTGCACAAAAAAATCAATATAGCATGCAAGAATTGGCATCGTGAAGACACTTAATTCTTCCATCAGACTTCACTCGTAGCCTTTCACTTTGACTCTCCCTTTACACTGACCAGTTTTCTCCAATGCTTGATAACAAAATCATATCAGTACCTGTAAGGCTACGCCGTATTGAGCACCCTCTACCCAGAATGTCATAGAATCATTGAGATTGGAAAAGATCTTTGAGTCCAACCGTTAACCCAGCACTGCCAGGTCACCACTAACCTGTGTCCCTCAGCACCATGTCTATACAGTTTTTAAATCTCTCTGGGGATAGTCACACCACCATTTCCCTGGGCAGCTTGTCCCAGAGCTTGACAACCCTTTTGAGGAAGAAATTTTTCCTAATGTCTAATCTAAACCTTCCTTGGCACAACTTGAGGCCATTTCCTCTTGCCCTGTCAACTGGTGGTCAGTCATCACCGGTGGTCTTTGTTCTGCCTCTGGTTGCAGATTTTCCTTGTAAATACTTGGACTTGATGCTGTTTGTAGTGAAAAATAACCAACTAGTGTGTATTCTCATGTTCTGCTTTCTTCCAGACTTTTAAAAGTTGCTTTTCCTGTAATTGCCACACCTATAATAGCCAAAACTTAGTTGCTGGACAAGTGTCTTGTTAGAAATTATTCACGCTTCCTGTTGGTTTTGTCTTAGCTTGAAAGAGGGTAAGTTTGTCTGTGAAGTCAGAGACAGACTCTCCCTGGTGACTAATGTATGAAGTGATGGTGATAAAATTCAAAATATCCTGTATATAACGCACTACCACTGTAAAAAATAAGGTAGGGAAGGGAAGGTGGACCTCGAATTTTACTTTTATAGAAGGAAAGTTCTCAGCCAGGTACTGGAAGTTTGGTGGCAAACCGTAACCAATTCAAAGACAGTCATGGTAAGAACTAAAGTCAGTAAATAAGCTCTCAGGTGCTTATTTTGTTGCTAGATCTTATCGGATTTTCAGTGTGGAAGATTTTCATAGTAATAGTGTAACTGTGTTCTGAAGATTATCAGAAAGGTGCAGGTGGGCTGTGGGCATTTCATCGTTTGGGCAGAAGATGCAAGAGACAGCCAAGCGCTGTGTTCTCACCAAAAGCAGGTTACATCCTGACAGCAGAGGAGAAGGAGCAACTTCTCATTTTTCAGAGATTAAAAGAAAGTCTTTTGATTTTAATTTGTGGCGTTTGGAACATGTTTTATATGAAGTTGGATTCAAAGATTGTAGATTATGTACTCAAGAAGTCAGTCTGAAATAATTAGATGAAAAGGAAGTAGTAATGTAGTTGTACTAGCGCAGTTTCTTGTATTGATAAACCCCAACAGTTCTCCTTTCTGGAAGGCTGAACCTGTGAAAGAGGTAGTGCTCTTGATTGAGCCTTGTTTTACTTTGATAAAGCTATTCCACTTCGTTGAGAGGAATCGGCATTGAAAACACGAACTTGGTCAGTTTTCTTTAGAAATATACCTGAAAATAATGCAGGTCCTTGGAAAAACTAAGTGGATCTTTTATAGACCAAGCGAATGCAACAGCATTGAGAATACATTCTCACCTATCCAGCCAACTTAACTTGTACGTTTTAAAGTTTTATCAACGACCTGTTATTAAATGTGGCTCAGCTTCTTAATACGTAGGTGAAATCTATTTTGTGAAAGTCTACTTTTTTCTTACTGTCACAACCATAGGCTTTTTTTTAATCCTAAAAACTTCATTCTAGGATAACTTATAGAATTGAGATGGTGTCAGAAATGTGAGTGGCTGCTCACATTTCTGTGAGGGGGTATGAAAAAAAAAGTTGCATTGGCAACTTAAGCATGCAAAGGTAGGGAGATGAGTAACAAACATTAACTTCTCAAGAACAGAGTAGTCTGATACATCTGTTGCCTTGGAAAATAAGTTGTACAGTTAAGGAGACAGTAGTAGGTTTTGTAGATGCAAACCTGTCATTGCACACAGGATATGTCAACTGACTTTGCAGCTCTTCTCAGAAAAGCCAAGCTGGATTATTGTGTCCAGGTTTGTGGCTTGCTTTTAGATAATGATGTGGACAAACTGGATCAAGTTTAAAAGAGAGGATACAAAGAATGATAATCTATAAATTGTGATAGTGGAGAACAACTGTCAATTTGCTGTTGTTAGGCAAATAAGGCTGGGAAGGTGGGAGAACTGTGTGTGAAAAAACCAACCAAACAAACAAAAAAACAGAACAGTTTCAGCAGGATTAGAAATACAGACTTTAAACATCAGAAAACATTTGGCTTGAGTGCTAGCAAAATTTTGGAAAACCAGAGAAAGATACTGGAACAGGCTGTGGAGGAAGGGGGTATAAATATATTTCACTGGAGGTACTTAAAATCAGGTTGAGCAAAAATATATCATGGATGGCTGAGGTAAGGCCTTGAAGGAAGAGATAGACTAGCTAACTTCTGGTGGTCATTTACAGCTCTTGTGAGGCTCAGTTAAACATGCAAGGTTTTGAAATGAATGGTACTGTAACAAATGTATATAATTTCACAGTTTACTGTAGTGCATATATAATTTCACAGTTCCATGCCACATTCTGGTTTATGGCGCACTTTCCGATGGTAGTTTTGGATACAGAAACTGATACAAATTAGTCCATCAGGAGACATGATCCCTGAGTCACAGCGGTGTTGTCAGTAGATGGCACTGTTTTTCTTCCAGTACATTCATGTTCCTCTTCAGGGGTGAGCTTTCATAAATTTTATTTTCTTCTATGCCACCTGCTTATCCATCATGCTTTAAATAGATTGCATTCAGGAGCGTCAGAGGCTCACTGCTGTATTTGGTAATTGTTCTTAATTTCTTTAAAAGCCTTTATTTCCACATTATTCTTGACTGACAGAGCACGTAAGTTTTTACATGCATCTGAGAATGCGTGTACATACCCTTGTATATTTGCCAGGAAGAAGCTACGTTAAGGTGGACTTAATGAGAGTATATATGAATGACAGTAAGGCTGTTGCAGTTATTCCAGGAAAAATAATTACAAACTCAAGGAACTCCTAGCCTTTTTGCATGTAAACTATAAAAGCAGATACTAAATTTATCCAGATGGCTTAAACTGCATCCATGTGATGATATAGGGTGATAACATTAAATTATAATTATTTTAGATTTTTGTTGTTGTTTAGAAATGGATTTTGAAGATATTAAATAGTTTGCCATTGCAAAATTAAGAAGTGGAAATGATTAGCCAGGTTGTCCACAGGAGCCCATTAAGTGAGCCACGGTGGACTCTGTGTGCTGAGAAACAAGATGATGTTGACAGTATTTCCATATATAATAGGGAGGTTTCTGAGCCTGGGAGAGTGATTATGCTGTTAAATTATTACGATGGTTTCTGTCATGCTTTTGGTCTGTATTCACTACAGCTTTACCAGTAAGCACAGGCCAAGGACTGTTCTGAAAAGAGAGCTGAAATGCAGCCACTCGATTTTGGATGCTGGCATGAACATGGCCAGATTTACGCTGATTGATCTCTGTGCCAACAAACAGATGTTGCTGCTGTTTGGGTCACTGGGACAGCTACAGCTGGTGAGCTTCAGGTGGAACTGAGGGACGGAAGGTGGTGTCTTTGGGCTTAATTTCCCTGCTGTTCTCCAATGCCTGCTTTGTTCCTACTGTGTGAGACCTGAGATGTAAGTAACTTAGATAAATCCAGGCAGGTAGGGTTCTGAGAGATGGAAACATGACAGGGTTTGGGGGGTTTAAATCTCTCTCCCCAGTCCTGTTCGTACACAAACAGTTGAGGAAAGGTGGGAACAACATGAGCAAACAATCTGTGACTTCAGATGGAGAGAAATGAGGGGTAGCGGAGATGAGTTCTCTGAGTTGGTCTCTGATATGAGCATCTGATGAGCTTAAATTTATAGAGACGAAGGGTGTGGGAAGTATTTTAGAAAATCTTTGCATCAAATCTACTGGAAGGATTTTTCTGTGGTCTTTAGGTGGTACTAGTTACATTGATCCATTGAGCCGACCCATTTGTCTTGGATGCAGTGTGCCACGTTTCTAAAATAATTCAGTATTTATTTTCAATTCCCAATTTATTGCAATAACTGGTGAATAATCAAAAAGTAGTTTTCAGCTAATTAAAGATAAATGGATTAAGTGTTGGGTGGGAGTATGTAACACTTGGCATGAGTGGATCTTTTTGGTTTGAAATTCCCGCCTTAGTTTCATCTCAGCAGTGGAGTTCTGGTGACTTCTTGAGGATGTGGATAGGGACAGGTAGACAATCCTCCCCAGGAGCTGAAGAAATGTATTAACTGTTGATGGTCTAGCAGGACTAAGGTCATAAACTTCAGCAGTGTTATAGGTAGAGCTGGAGTTTCTGCTGTAATCCCTCTATGCCTGCTTCTTATGTTTCTAGGGCAGGTGGGCAGCTTCAGAATGGTTTTTAAAGGACTAGTGAGGCATAGGCTTATTTTTTAGTACTTTTGGAAGGCTGACTTTGAGGCAACGTTTTTCATAAAATATGGAAATGTATTAAATTTTGTAAACTCACCTTCTTGTATATAGTAGATTATCTTGTTTGTCTGACATAAAGGAGGTCTGCTGTTTACATACCAAAGTCTGTACTGTAACAGTGGTAGAGGAACACCACCTGTCACCATTTGTTAGGCTCAGTGGTTTTTGTTTTGCTACTTCGTAGTGACTTTGTGGTGATTGAATGGCAGATAGTCTTGCAAACAGTTTTTTTTCTTGTCCTTCCCTTTTGTATAAGGTAGGATACTTAAGGTGATTAATATGTAATCTGAGTATTTACTGTGATGTATCCTGTTCAATGAAGTATGGATTAAGAAATGCAGATCATGAGATTGTGATCAAAGGTATAAACTAGGAAGCTAGATTGCTGATTTTACAGGAAGAGTTCTGACTCTGCTTAACGTGACTTGAGGTACAAATAAGGAAAATCTGTTCAGTGAAATTACATAAATATATTTATGTGCCTTTATTCAGTGTAATTACATAACTGCAATTTATGTGCTGTATACATAGTAGTTGCGATGTTTTTAGAACTTTTTATCCATTGGAACAGTGTGTCTGGAAATTATCTCACTCTAATAGAGGATTGGACAGATAATATTTCACTGCCTAGATAAAAAACAATGGGAGTTAATTTATGGCATTTCTCTCTTGAAGTAGAATGCCTGTAAATGAGATCTCCAATGGCTTCAAGCAACCATTTCTTATTCTTGTGGGGTTCTTTTCATGCGGGGGTCTCACAAAGAGTTGCTGTTTCTGTTGCTGTTAGAAGAGGAGAAGGGTGAGCACCATAAAAATAAAAGCTGAGTGCTTTGTCCCAGGGAAGACATAAATTATCTGGGAGTTCCTGGTCCTCACAGGTTTGAGATAACCCTGGAGGTAACTTGCATTCTGCTTGTTCTAATTGTAAAAGGACTTTTTCCTTAAGGGGTAATGCCTTTAAAATATTCCGTTGCTTTCTTGAGAATGAGGGAGCTCAGCTGGCATCTCATCAGGCAGCCAGGGATGCTTGTTGGTTCCTGCTAGCCTCAGGAATCTGGTGTTTAGAAAAAACTGGGATGGACATTTTTAACATCTGTTTGGTGTAAGGTATAAAATGCTGTGTCTCCTGATATAATAGAGTTCAAAGTTTTCTGTACATAGTTCCTTCGTAAGTAACTAGGATGATTAAATAAAGTAAAAGTAGTATTTAAGTGATCTATGACCTTTGACAGCATGGCTTGAGTTAGCCACAGTGAGAATGCAAACTGTAGATAACAAAGAGCCTATATACTACTTCTTTAAAGACTTATTGAATGTGTTATTGTAGACAAGAAAAATAAAAACATTATATTCCCAGAAAGTATTTGCAAGCTGGAGAGAACCCGGAGAGGATATTGTAACCCATTATTGCAAATAAAAACACTGATAGAGTAATTGAATACAGTAATTCTCATATAAATTAAGCGTAGAAAAGATTTCAGAACAGGATTTTTTCTTTAAAAAGGAAGACAAAAATAACATCAGAATTTGACCAAAATAAGCAAAGTTTTACATAAAGTAAAAACGCTTCCAAGCCATTAGTCATGGCTCTTCCGAATCAGATCCTGTGGTGGGTTATGGTGTGTTCCTTCCTCCGCATCTAGTCGGCAAATTCCCTTTTCCTTGCTCACTCCTGTAAAGGTGTAGGGCCTGAGAGAGGCAGACAGCTGAGCTTCTGCTTAGAGACAGGGCCCTTTAAACACGCAGCCAGGTGATTGTTTGCAGTTTGATATTCCCAAGCAAGGGGAAAAGAATTATGTTGCTGCAGTTAAAATTGCACCAGTCAGTAAATGCTGTTTGCTCATTAGTGAATGTTTGTTCTGATTTGTGCTCTCGTTTATAATGTGTAAGCATTTCTTTTCTTCAGACAGCCTTTGCAACCAGGGAGCAAAAGAGTAGCTGACAGGCTTACTTTTAACAATGCATAGCTCAAATTGTTGTTTTCTCAAAATAGGGTTCATGTTTGTCCCCAAATCCCTGGTAATTCCTTGCAGATGTTTGTTGCTTTTTGCCATATCTTCATATGAAAGTACTTGATCCTTCAAAAGAGATAATGAAAGTTAAAACAAAAACCTCACACTAACAAGCCACTGCCTACATTTGGTAACTTGTTAGAGGAAAAGGAAGATAAAAACTCTTCAGTCGCTCTCAGAGTTTATGTTCAGGATCTGTGCTACCTGGAGCTAAGTTGATGTGAATGATGAGTGCAGAGTTGGAGAAGTGTTCAAAGATTCAAGTTTATATATAATTTTAAAACAATTTCAAAATCAGTTCATGAAAGTGTTGGTTTCCCATCTCTTCAGGAACTGGTATGAAAACTGAGAGTGCTGATTCTTGTTAACAATATAACAGGAAACTGAGTTGATTAAGTGGATGCAGGAACTTGAGTTTATTCTTTATTATGGTTGCATTTCAATTAGACAGAAATCAGTTTTCATTGAAGCAAAACAAGAATAAACTATGCCAAAGCTGAGAGAAATACAGGCACAAAGTTTTTTAGTGTTTTAAAAGAAAATATTTTACAGTAGTGCAAGTACATGCTTTCACTGGGGGAAAACTCCTTTTAGAGTGACTTATTAACACATAATTAAAGAAACAATTGCAGTTGGCCTTGGTTTAAATCTGTGATCAATGATTGATAAAATAAATTTAAAATGGGATACCTGCCAGAGTCTAGGTTAAGTTGGGTTTCTCAGGCTATTCTCTTTCAAATGTTTAAATAATTCTGTAAAGCCTCAGGAGCACCCTGTGCTGGAATATGCTCTGTTGTGGTGGTGGAAGCACCTTCCTGGAAAGGGAAAGAATTGGATTGTGGTTTCCTTGAACAGAGAACCCAGGTGCTTGATCTTAAACTTCTTGAGTTCTGTAACCCTCACGTTTATGAACAAAAGGGTGGTAGTATCAGTGCCTCAGAAGAACTGTATATCTTGTGTTTCCTTTTTCTTGTTTTACTTTTAAAATGCTTGAAGACTGAACTCAGGGCGGTTTGGCTTTCATTGCTGCTTTTTTTTTCAATTTTATTACTGAACAACAGCAACCAAACAAAATATCAGAAACCCAACCCAAATTCTAAGCAAAGCTTGCTGTGCTTGATAGGTGCGTTGGTGTCTGAGTTGGAGTTGGAGTGGTGTATTTTACAGGAGGGCAGGTGGAAGGATAATTTCTGAAATGACTGCAGCCATCAGAGTTCTACCAGAGATCTCTAAATTACCCAAAGACTCCTTATGGCTACATAAGTCAAGGCCAACACCTTAAACCTGAACCAGAAATAATTTGCAGCTGGTTTCGGTCAGGGAGCACAAAGACAACAGTCTGTAGTTGAGAAATAACCACTTGTGCGCAAACTGCATGTGTTTTATTTTGCAACTGTGTGATGGAGCCCAACCTGAAAATAACAGCAGTGTGAACAGAGGCAGTGAGTCCGTCTAGAGTTAAAAGTTAGCAGCAAGTAATGAAGGGAATGCGTTGCACAGTTGCTGTGACAGAGAAATATTTGCTATGCTAATGACAAGAGAAGCAGTGATTTTAAAGTTAATTAGATTCAGCTTGTCTTTTAATGCCATTTGGCATACAGAGTAGGTTACCTAAAGGTGCAATTCTAAACCTCAGTAGAGAGGTTATCATGGAGAGCAGGTAACCTTATGGAAATTACAACACGCAATTCATCACAGTTAATATGGGTTTAGACTAGCTGACGGGAGAGGTCTCACTCATATGCAATTTGGTAACGGGTTTCCATTGTCACTAAAAAATCATGCAAAAAAAAAAAAAAGGAAGTTATAATATGCTTATTAAATCTCTTCCACCTATAAATCAGATGATTAATTTTTTTCAGTTAAATGTCTAACATATAATTTGCAGGCATCTTGAAAACGTATTTTAAAAGTGCAGATAGTTCTTAATCATCCATGGTAGTCTTAATATATAAAACCAAGATTTTTGAAACCATTGGTAGTGTTAGTTTTAGTACATCAGCATCTGTTCTAGAATTAAATCTATTTTGTTCTGTGTTCTTTATCTTATTTCTGATTTCCTTTAACATGAACCTCAAAATTAAGCAGCTTTAATGGCATTATAGACATTTGGGTTCTAAGGTAATTGGCATTGACAACTGGTCAGACTTGTATTTAAACAAACTTCTCCTATGCTGTAATGCTGTTGTGCTTGTATTTGTCATATTACAAAGTCATTGGTCTTAATTTGTCACAATATGAGATCCTTATCTAGTCTATGATGACATGATCTCATTTTTCTATCCTGCGCTCTCTGAGTGCACCGTGCTCGCTGGAGGAGTGCTTGCATAGTGTTAAGCTTTGTCCCTGTTGTTTCAGTAGAAGGCTCCATGTTTCATCTGCTGTATTACATCCCTCTTGGAAAACAAAGTGATTGACCCCTGCCCATGGAATTTTGTGTTGTGCTCAAGTATTGTCACCGCCGTAGGAGATGAGGAGGTGATATTTTCCCCAACTTAGAGATAAGGAACTGAAGCAAGGAAAAGGTCTAGAGAGAAGTACTTAGAAGTACCTGCTAACTTCAGAAATTCAGCACGAAACATTTGGACACTGATTTTTCAGAATATTTAGCATTTTCTGTCTTGAGAGCAAAGGATTGACCTCAGTTTCACTGTAAGTGCAAGTGGAGGAGTAGAGATCAGATGGGTCTATGCGCCGCTCCTGTGTCCAAGACATAGGAAGCTGTATCGCTCCACAGCTTGTTACTGCCCTTTTAGTCTTCTACTCACTGAACTGTTGCAGAACCAGTGATAAGTAGCAGAAAGAAGGGACGAGAGAAGCCTCCGCTATGAATAATGTGGGATTTTTTTCTATTCTGAAAATAAATTAATACCTCATGTGTTACCCCTAACTTCCTGTCTTCCCATTTTAAACAGCATTTATCTAGCATCTCATAGCACCATGGGAGGGCGATCCAGTATAATGCCTAAAACTTGTTTGTTTACCTGAACTTGTGAGCTAATCCTCTCTTCTACTTTTTAACCATCTCGTGCCTCATACGCTATACACGTTAGAGATGATGCAATACGGCAGGAACAGGTCAGAATGTGTTGTCCTTCACTGCGTAATCCTGATTGATCCATTCATCCGTGATTTGAACGAGGCATAGATTTATTTTAGAGAAAGTATGACACAATCTTACCGTACTCTAAGGTGCGTGCACAAAGAGGCCAAGCTGAAGATTATAAGCAGTGTTCTCTGTCACTTTCTAAATGCGATGCTAGATTATTTTTAACCTTAATGCTCTTCTATCATTGAGACTTCTTTTATGTATGTAACAACTTTCACTTTTTCAAAAAAGTAAACTGCAACTGAATTTGGGGATGTTGGCTTGGTGTGTGGGTGTCTCCGTGTAGCTCTGCTTGCAGATGGGTCTTAAAACCATCTAATAGCTCTGTCAAGGGTTGGTGTCTCAGCCTGCCTCCGTGTTCCCGGGCCAGAACAGCCCCGATTCTCTCTGCTTCCTCTGACATGGGTGGCACGTCGCTTGGCACGCTGTTAGGGTGCTTAAAGCGCTCCTCCGGTTTTGCGAGCGTGCAGATGAGTGAAATGTGGATAGAAAAACAAAACTGCTGAAGTGTGTAAAAAATTTCAAGACGCTTACCATTTAGCTTCAGAATAATCTGTCAGGGCCAGGGATCTTGTGAACCTCTTGCAGTTTGTGTTTGCTAGCCTGCAGCGAATCTTTGTTCAGCCTCTTCTGGAGTTCATGCAAAATTCTTGCATCCACCAGTCCTTTTATGAGGAATTCAACACATTTGCTAATGGCTGCATGGGAAAAATATTTTTGTATTTTGTTATTTTAATGGAGATTCTGACTAGCTTTGTCATGCAAGCCCTTACTCCCTGAATTTGCCTTAACACAAGTTCTATGTCTTCTGTCTTCCTGCTCAAGATTTTTTTTAATTTTCACATTCTCCCCAATTCCCTTTGCAGCTTGTCATCTGATTTATCTCTTCCAGGCTTTTGCATTCCCACCATTTTGCCCAGTGATTGCATCAGTTTGAATTTCTGTGTCCAGTATGTCCTAAATTCTCCTGAATTTCTCTTCCTGCTCCCCAGTGCTTATCTCAGTATAATGAGTGGCCTCGAGTCTGACTCGTGGTCCATCTGCATTGCGTTCAGGCAGCTTCTTCCCCTGTGCTGAACAGGATGTGGGCTTCATTGTCCCCTCTGGGAGATGCATCTAATTCTTGTCTGAATGTTCACCTCATGCAGAATTTCTGGGGAAATAGGTTGCAAGACATCTTGCTGATTTATTTGAGTGTGTGTGAAATCTTTTTGATGCTGTAGTGAATTGTACTGAGACCTTCTTGGAAGCAGGGAAGAAATTCTCCCTTGTCTTATGAGAAGGCTACTGGCCATGACGAAGGGTTTTGTCCCTGGAGAACATGGTGTTGGCAGCCAAGTGGCAGCCTTAAGAATGGAGAGAGATTGAGAGACCACAGGTTAAGGAAAGGAAGCAGCGAGCCAGGCTTCGGAGGAGGACCAGAGGCCTCTCAGGAGCTAGAAGGGACCAGGCAGAGGTGCCTGCACTGCAGGTCACTTGAGATACGCCTGGAAATCAGGATTCGCCATTAAAGATACAATATGAAGCGGGAGCTTTATTTTATAAAGCCTTTCTTTGTTCTCTCTCACCTAGCCTTTTTTTTTCTAGAGTTAATTATCCTATGTGGTAGTCTGATTAAATCCTGATTTTTTTTTTTTTCTTCAGTTTAAAGAAATTCTGAAATTCCTCTTTTTTTCCTTTCTTTTTGAGTAGCTCCAGATACGTGCATATTCTAGCTGTCATTTTTGTGTATGCTGAAATATTGTGGATGGATTTTCATGGGATGGCAAAATGTATATAACTGGCACAGAGGTATTCTGAATTTTTTGTCTTTTTTTGCTCCCAAAACATGGAGCTCTAAAAAATGTCTGAAAAACAAGCTTTCCAGAATGTTGTTACCCATGAGCTAAGCCATTTTGGCTGTTAGCAGAGAGAAATAAGGGAAAAAGTGAGCTGAGGCATATAGTTGGCTGGGAAAATGGCATTCAGAAGCTCTGAAATTTCGCAAGCTCGTAAGAGCTGAAAGCAGCAAACTCTTACAGCAGAGATCCATGGTCTGCAGTGCAAGTGCCAACAGCAGCGTACAAGGAAATTTGAGTAATGTGCATTTTGCGGGTCTGAGCTGCAGCCTCATGACACGTTCCCAGCTCCTGCCTTTCTCCTGGTTCTGCACCAACACACGGGCAAGACGCTACTGTTAGGTGCTCGGTGGTGTCCATTTGAGTTTCTAAGAGCACAGACAGCTGCCGGTTTGAGAACCAGAAGTAGGCTGATGCTCTGCTTCTTAAAAGATTGCCCCTGAAAAGGGAGGTGTCGGGCAGCTTCGGTAACGGGTGTGCTCCTCTCTTTGCATATTGCTCCTTTGTGTGTTCTAAATCTCAAAGCAAGTTTTTAATTTAGTTCTGTGTTTCATAGCTTTAGCTACTCCAAAATAGCTACTGAGGCTGCTCTTAAATGGGATCTATTGTTCATGTAAAGAGCTGTATTAAAAGTGGTGGATATAATGAAAAATACAGCCCAGCTTTGTAATATAATGACTTTTACCAAATAAGGGAAATAAAACTAATTTACTGTATGTTGGCTGTCATCACTATTTTAAAGGCTATACCGGTATTTATGAAAAGTTGCTATCTCAGTAATTTAATCGACTTAACAACCTAGGCCCATGTAGGGTTACAAAATTCAGTATTACTTGTCTTAAAAAGAGCAAGTTCTGCTTTTGAAGCTATTTAAAATGCTAGTCTAACAACAGTAGTTAGAAACAGGAATGCTAAAATTAACAATTTAGTCATGCTAATTGATTGTATTGTGCAGGTAGGTTGTGAATTCTTAATTATATGGTTTTTAATAAACTATCTGCTATTGGTTTTGTGTAGATCATCCTTTGCAGGCTGGAAGTGCCAAGTGCAGGATAATTCAGTGAGTGATGTGGACTATTTCAGCTTCTTGTTTTCAACCCTTATAGGTAATCCATGTGAATGTCATAATTCAAAATTAACAAAATGAAATTTGTTTTGATAGTCAATTACTGGATTTAATTTAGAATAAATGGTGTAGTAAGTACTTCCTGAAAGAAATTCTAATCTTGTTACATATTTTTGGTATGAGATACCCTTTTTTTCCTTTTGATATGATTTTTGACAACATATTTTTACACTTTGCCATTTGGGCTGATTATTTGCAAAGTTTTTCTTCATTCTAGCAACTTTCTTTGGCAAGTATGAGGAAAACCTAAATTCAGCATATGACACGAACAGGAAATTTTTTTCCAGCTTTAAGTAGATGCCTTTTATTGGCTCATAACAATATAAATGAGTGCCTCTGGGATTTCCTGTGGACATGCTGACGCTATTAAAAACATTCCATCAGAATAAAGTAATCAGAGGCCGTTGAAGTGAGCTGCCAAAGGTCAGCATGTGAGCAGAATTTCTTCTGCTACTATATTCTTACTCAGGTATAAAAATAGTTGTATTCTGTAGTGATGCAACTTTGGGAAATTACAGTGGTTAAAATGGCATCATATTACTAAGAAATATCTTTAAGTAGCTTGCCCTGTGGAAAAAAGAATGTGTCTTTTCTTCATCACCTCAGTCATTCATAATGTTGCACTACTATGCTTTCAAAAATTATCATTTTTTCCTAAAACTGTGAAGAGAGAGCTGTACTGATAACCGAGAAAATGACAGCAAAACCAGAGTGACTGTTTTGGAGCAGCAGCCCTGTTTTCCTCAAACATGTAATACCTGGCTGGAAATAATTAGCCAAATTATTTATGTCCGTTTTTTTTTTTTTTTCCCCCCTGAGGTTATGTTAGAAGGTTACTGAGTTATTGTGAACGCTTGGTGAACTGTCTTGTGTTATACCTGGGTTTTAAAATTATTTTTCAAGATGCAGACGTTGAAAGTGGCAGCATAACATTGACCTCCTGTAGATTTTTTTTTTCATACTGCATTATAGTTTAAATGGATATGCCATCAATTTTTTTCAAATGTTTTTGTTTCTTTCAGAAGTCAGAATTTGTATTTTGCTATACTTAATTTAAAATACAAAGCAAGAGTTTTTAATGAAAAAATGTTAAGCAGACATAATGTGAAAGACGGTTTTTGTCAATGACGCTGTTGAACTAGAACAGTGCTTGGCTTGTTTTGTGATCCTGTTGTACTGCTGCTTTTTCTCTAGGGTTTTCAAGAGAGGAGTTGACTAGTCTCCAGGGCCTCAGAGGAAAACCACACATTAGCCAGACACAGCTTTCACCTGTCCGTCTCTACCTAACTGATCTGGACCAGTTTTTACACCACTGGGCTGTGACAGAGGTAATACATCAAAACTAATTCTAAATGACAGCGTACAAACTCCAAGTGCTCTCCATCCCTTTTCCACAGATGCCTAAATCTTGTTGTGAGTTGAGTTGAGAAAAGAATGAAAAATACAATAGCTGTCAAACAGCCAATGGGGTTTTTTTATATCCATCAGATAATAGTTTGAAAGAAGCTGCTTTTAAAAGTGAATGTTCAGACATGTAGTGCACTATTTTGTGTACCCATAGAAAAAATGGGTAGAAACATTGATGGAAAATTCGTAAACACTATTAAGACCAACAGTATGTTTTGACTTTCAAAAATAATTTATTTGTAAAAATACTTTTTACAAGGAGTTTTATTTGAGAGTAAATTCCACCGTTAATTAAAAAGCACTTGCATTAAAGGAGATTTGTAACTTGAAAGTAATATTAAGTTGGCATTGGTGATTACTTAGAATAACTTCCTGGTGCTTATTTAATCAAATCTTATTGGGATTAGAAACTTCACCGTGAATTCAGTTCCTGCTTGGAAAATTGTGAAGGCTGAAAGCTTAATTTTCTTGCTGGTTCTAAAGGGGTCTGAGCTATCAGATTTTATACAGAACAGGTGCATTAGTCTTCATTCTGGCTTAACTCCTTTTATTGCTTAGCTCACCAGAAACCAGTTTTAAGGAGTGAAATCATGTTTTAATGACATGCCAATTTCACGGTATTAATGAAATCTGTCATGAATACAGAAAGAAGAGTGTAACGGAAGTTTTTCGTTGTATGATTTATTCTGGGTTTTCATGGCATTCTTTTCGTTTTAAGAAAGCAGTGTAGTATCTGAAGGATTTATATATACTTGATCTGTTCCTGAAAATACCACCTCTTGTGCCTTCTCCTTCCTCTTTTTGCCTCCCTTCCACAAATCTATCAAAGTTGGTTGAGAAACTACACAATAGGACTGCTTTCACTTAGGGACAGTGAAGTAGTTTGATTGTAGATAGCTTGTTTGTGCCTTTGGTTCCTGGTTGCAACTTTAATTATCCTCCCACAATCTTCTCAGTGTTTTGGTGCCATCAAGGAGAGTCAGAAAGTTGACACTTACTTCTCTTTCCCTTTTCGTGGGAAAAATGCAAGGTACTCTTTCAGGTGTGCAGAAGTGGATGGCAGTCATTAAGCGAAGAGCTGGATATGCTTGGTTTGTAATGAAAGTGGACTGGACATCCTGTGGAGCATTGTGTTACTTCTGCAGTTGTCAGCCTGAAGTCGTTCCTGGAGACTAAGTTATGAAAGAGAGAACAGGAACAAAATTTCTGTGGAGAGCAATGAGACTTCCGTAAAGATCACCTCGTTTTGTGGACTCTTAACCAAAGGGAGTCCCAGACTGCTGCCTGCAACTCTGAGCTGGAGGAGGAGATTGGAGGCTTTTCCTCATAAGCACGTTCATGATTGTGGAGGGAAAGTTGATAGTGAACTGGGCTATATCAGATACACCTAGGATGTGATCGGGAATAGTCAGCAAGGATTTCTGAAGGGCAAATTGTGCTTAACCAACCTGTTATCCTTCTGCAACAAGGTGACTAGCTTGGTGGGTGCGGGAAGAGCAGTTTGTCTTGACTTGAGTAAGGTTTTTGATGCGGTATCCCGCAACAGCCATGTTGACATGCCGACAGAGAATGGCTTAGATAAATAGAGGTGGATTGAAAACTGCCTCAACAGCCAGGCCTGGGAGTTGTGATCAGTGGTGCAGAGTCCAGTTGGAGGCATGTCACCAGTGGTGTACCCCAGGGATCAGTACTGGAACCTTCATTAATGACCTGGACAATAAGACCGAGTGCACCCTCAGCAAGTTTGTAGATGGTACAAAACTGTGAGGATTGGGTAATAGTTGAGACGGTTGTACTGCTGTTCAGAGGGATATGGACAGGCTGGAGAACTGAGCAGAGGTGAACCTCCTGAAGTTCAGTAAAGGAAAACACAGATTCCTGCACTTGAGGAGGAGTAACCTCAGGCACCAGTAAATGCTGGAGACTGAGCAGCAGGAAAGCAGCTCTACAGAGGACTCTGAAGTTCTGGTGGATGACAAGCTGACCGTGAACAAACAGTGCACCCTTGTGGCAACAAAAGCCCAATGGCATTCTGGGCTGCGTTAGGAGGGGTGTTGCCAGCGGGTCAAGAGGTGATCCTTCTTCTCTGCGCAGCACTGGGGAGATCACAGCTGAAGTGCGGTGTCCAGTTTTGGGCTCCCCAACACAAGAGAGACGTAGGCATCCTGGAGCATCTCTCATATGAGGTGATGCTGGGAGAGCTGGGACTGTTAAGCTTGGACAAGAGGAGGCTTGAGGGGATCTTGTCAGTGTGTGTGGATACCTGAGAGAAGGGAATGAAGAGGTTGGAGCCAGAATCTTCTCAGTAGTGCTCAGTGACAGGACAAGAGGGCACAAATTAAAATATGAAGTTCCATCTAAACACAAGAGAACTTGTTCATAATTCAGGTGGTCAGACAGTGGGCTAAGTAGCCTAGAGATGTTATGTTTCCCATCTATGGACATACTCAAAACCAGGATGGACACAGTGCTGGGCAGCCTGCTCTAGATGACCCAGCCTGAGCAGGAGCATTGGACTAGAGGAACTTGAGGGGGTCCCTTCCACTACAATAATTCCGTGATTCTTTGAAAAAATCTCGCCTTGGAAAAATCAGAACTTCTGTTTCACCGTCGTCAGGTCTCTTCATTACTGTCTTTGGGTTTAGAACATAATGAGATTCCCAGTATAGGGAAGTGTTATTTTTATTTGTTAGGGTGTTACACATACATGTGACCTGGAAGTCAAGCTGTTCCTGTTAAACACTTGCCAGAAGGACTGGTGGTGTTGCAGTGCTGGTCGGGGTGTTCCCACCAGAACTGCTAACTTTTTTTTGCTGGAATTTGTGGACAGAAAAGTAGGGGCACCTCTTCAGTAGCTTTCCTTTCTACTAGAGAAGAATTAAATACTCTTTTCTCTTTGTTCTTATATGGTAATAATGGTCTCTGGGATACGCTGTGTTCCAAATCTCTGTTTTTTCAAAGAGAAGAGATCAATTATTAAGGCAACCGCTTCCTTTTATGAATCACAGGATTCCATTCATTTTTCACTTGGCTGGTTTTCATTTCAGACGCAATTGTAGATAAGGTAAGGGATATATAAACAAAACCATGCTAAAGGTACCACTTAAAAAAAAATAAATCAAATTTAGGCATTTAGATTACTGTTTTCTCTGTGTTTAAATATCTAATGCAGTGCTGTGTTCATTAAACTTTAGGTTTTCTCTTTAAGAAAGGTTTTTCTCTTCTAGGTCTTCTCTAAGTTTTCTCTTTGTTGAGTACCATTCTCCAGCCTCAAACATGTTGACCCATATTCCATTTTATGTTTGATTTGTAAAGAAAATATTCCAGAGGCTGTAGTCCATAAACTTCTGGATTTGAAGGCTGGACCATTTGAAAACAAGGAGGAAAACAACAAAAAAATCCTGGCTTGGGAAAAACCTTTCAGTTGAAGTTTTGCCAAAAGTTGCACAGGAATTTTGCTTTTTGTAGGACAAGTAATTTCTACTAGTTATTGAACAAACTACTCACCTCTCAAAAGCAAGTAACCTGAACATCAGCAAAAACCCCCCAAAACCCAGAGCTGCAGCCTCTGGGGAGAGGAAAACTGCCAGCAAATCATAAGGCTCTTCTAGGATGCCTTGAAAGATGGTCATCTGATGGGTCTATGTGCATTGAGTTTGTGGGAGGTAGGTTTGGTGACTGCTTTCTTCCAAGTGGACATAGTTCAAGGTGTGATGCAATTTTGGAATAATTTTTTTAGCTGTTACAGAAAGTTATTTTATTTAAATGAAGAAATGCTACAGGAAATAATAAAGCCCAGCTTGAATTAGTCATGCCTTTGGTGGAACTGAGTGGAGCGGCACAGCTTCTGAATGCTGAATCTGTTGTGCTTCCCCTTGCTGCGTAAGGACGTTTATGGTGATGTCTAAAGAAGTAAAATATTTGTAGTGATTTAAACGCCTGGTAAGCGAGAGCAGCTCTCTGTTGGCTGCAGAGCAGGCAGCATTCGGGCCTCTGCTTTATTTTGTGAATTGTTCATTCCAAAGAGTTCTCCTTGTGTACTTTTAATTCAGGGTTTCCTCCTAACAGAAAAGTATTGTGGATGAAAATGAGTAAGGAGATGATGGAATTGGGAAACCAGAATGTCAAATCAGGTGAATAAATGAGATTAGTCCGTTCATCTTCCTCTTTCTTCTCCTCCACTGTTGTTTTTCTAAAGTGTTGGCTAGTTTTAAGCTCTCTGCTGAAAGGTTTTATGAAAAAAAGCCTGTAAGTTTGATGAAAATAAGCAGGTGGAAGAGAAAAATACCTAGATTGGCACAAGGCAGTTTGTAACTCGGTTTCTGCATCCCGTGTGGCAGCAGCCCGCTGGCCAGCCTGCACGGACACCGCTCTGGACCGCGCTCAGCAGGAGCTGTCGCTTGGCCCGTGGGGTGTCGGGGGGTTGTGAGGCAGGAGCAGCCGGCGTTACGGTGCTGAGGAAATGGGAGGACGAGGGATGAAGAGTCCCGGGTGTAAATCTTGTTGGGTTTATTGCTCACTGCTCAACTTTGTTTTCAAATCCAGAGGAAGGCAGTCCCTGCTCTCTGTCCTGCGCTGTGACTGCTGCGTGTTTCTCACGGTAATGAAGATAAGAGCGAATTTAGTGTATAATTTTGGGCATGTCAGAGGTGTGGAACGCAAAAAGACGTGCCTCTGGAGAAAGAGCAAGTTGTGCTAGGGAAACGAATAACTGGAGACATTTTTAAATGGCAGTTTGGACTTCTGGAGTGTTAGTGTAACCAGTCTGCTTGGTAACATGTGGTTACTGTAGTTGGTGAAACAGCCAAATAATGCAATTCTGAATGAAATGAATGAAAAAAATCCTAAATACTTTGAATTGGCTTATAACAAAAAATGCTTTGAGATGGAAACTGTAACTTTACCTAGAGAGTGGTAATTGGTGTAGTGGAAATCTGAAGCCATATTGATTTTTTTGTGGAAGCTTTTAGGCAATGGTGATTTTCACTTAAGGATCCATGCTCAAGAAGTGTCCCTTTAAATGCTATTTTGCATAGCTGTAAAGGTTAATCTCTGTATTTTGTCTAAAAGATACATTAAATGTGGAAACCTTGGTTACTTTGCTGGAGCCACTGCCACTTAACATGTCTTCTGCCTTTATTAAAGCCAGTTATTTAAAATCGTAGCCCCTGTAGCTGAAATAGGTGGGGGTGCAGAATAAATACTTGCAGCCTTAGGGAAGGTGCTTCAGCGTTCGCTCATTTTAACTGTGCCTATGGTGTTTGTTGGGAATATTGTTCACTCCCCTGTAATTGAATTGCCCTGCCAGGATCAAATGAAATACTGCCAACAGAAATGAACAATTTAACAAGGTGCATACCGGATAATTCCTGTTGTAATATTTGATGTTTGTAACACTTGAACATTTTGGAGGGGGAAAGCAAATGATAATTTGAAGGTTCTGCTCGAAGTTGAGATTCTAAACTTGAAATAAAATACGCAACAAAGTGTTTAAAACATCTAAGAGCAAGCACATGGGAAGGGCGGCTCCTCTTTAAAGCAGTCTTGAATTCAAAAACCTTGGGATGCATGTAATGTAATACACTGATGTGTGCCAAGAAGTGCAGAGTAGTCTTAGAAGTGAAGTGGAGTTGAGAAGGCTGTATCTGCACTGAGGTGCTATGAGAAATTACGACAAATCAATAAAGATAGCAAGTAATGCATGTAAATTGGAAGTCCTGCAAGGATGTTTATCTAGAGAAGTAAAAGGTGGTGTTGCAGTGCTGTAGCTTAACCTCGAACAGAGATCAACACTTCAAAAAGCCAGTAATTTTTAAAAATTTGGTTTTTGAGTTGCAGTTCCTGTAAGATTTCATATTGTCTTTATTGAGATTTCCAGGTTAGAGTCACACTGGGGAGAAAAAGCAGCTGAGGATAAATAATATCCCTTCTGAACTAGATACGTGCTTTAATTTTTGCCCTCTTTAAGGATGCTAAAAAATGCTGTATCCCATTTTAACGTCTAGAAATGAAAATAATGGGTATATTCTTGAAAGGTAATGCGAATTCCAAAGAAAGAAAAGAGAAATTATCTAAATAAATGTAGTGCCCCCTAAAATGTATAAAACTTTTGCAAAGGTCTCTTCCATAACTTTCTTCAGACT